>JADBJO010002573.1:247500-257500 GCA_016801955.1 Conus betulinus | reverse complement strand
TGGTGGAAGAAGCCGGGGTGTAGCTGTGGATGGGGGGATCAACAGATTGTCTCTCACTGGCTGCACAGCCTCTGCCTTCAGGACACTTGGGGCAACGATCAAATGTGGTGCAAGGATGAACTCCTGAGCCTTTGGAATGGATCTTTATTGTCACAAAGTCCTTGGCTAGTCACGGTGCCTGCCTGGTTTCATGGTTCTCTGATGCTCAGGTGGCCTAGTTGCACAGTCCCTGGGTAATCATCAACCAAACTGATGAACAATAATCATAAAAACCAGACTAATGAAGGTCAGTAAAATGGCTACTTCTCTTGTTCAGACTACCTCGTTTCCTAGTCCTTGGGTAAGGAAGGGTAGGGCGTGGCTGACCGCATCTCTCTGGCGGGGCCACCTATTACCACTATCAAAGAAGAAAAAAAAAAAAAAAAAAAGTCTGGCGAGATATCGATCAGTCTCTTATGCTTCAGTATACAGACAGAATCACCGTTCGTCACTTTTACAGATTAGTTTCGTCGAACTAAATCGTGCTGAGAACTGTGTCTAAACCAGCACAGTGTTGTGTAGTGCTTCTAAAATTGATTGCCCTCAAAATTGTCTTTAATCTTGTAAGCAGAGAAGACTGATCCGGTATCTGTGTGTGTGTGTGTGGGTGTGTGGGGGGGGGGGGGGGGGGGGGGGGGGGGGGGGGGGGGGGGCTAGGTTATTTGTTTTTTTTTTCATGTAGTGTGCTTGTATTTGTGTTGAAAAAAATAACGCAACAAGATTTCTGAAGGCAACATGAACATCACAATTATTCGTGCAATACCTTCTGTATCTGTCTTCTCTCTCCTCCTCCTACCTACTCCTACTCCTCCTCCTACTACTACTACTACTACTACTACTACGACTTACTAACTACGACTACTACAACTACTTTCTTCTTCTTCTTCTTCTTCTCTTCTTCTTCTTCTTCTAAGTAAGTAAAATAATGATGATGATAATAATACTTCTTATCATCGTTGTTGCTCCTGCTGCTATCATCATCATCATCATCATCCATCATCATCACCGTAACGTCTACTATTACTACAACTACTACTACAACAACTACTGCTACTATTATTACTACTACTGCTACCATCATTATGTTTTGCTGTCGTTTGTTTTGGTTGTTGTTATGTTACCATGGTCATCCATCATAATAATCATATTATTATTTTTATTTCATTACTATTATCACCTGAGGTAGAAAACAGTGATGGTGCTGGTAGTTGTAGCAGCAGCAGCAGCAGCAGCAGCAGTAGCAGAAGGAGCAACAGTAGTGTAGGTCGGATAAGAAGATTATGCAGACCCACACCATAATGCTTCATTCCCTACTGACCGAAAGAGTGGACCGATTGATTCAGACTTGTTTGTGTCTGTTCCCGGGGAAGGGCAACTTCGGGCTTTAGCATCAGCGGACTGCACGTGTTCCCACCCTCCTCCTCACCTCCTTCAGCCCCTGTTCCCACCCTCCCCCTCACCTCCTCAGCCCCCTACCCCCCACCCCCTCACCCCCCGCCCCCCCCATTTTCCCTGCCTATGAGAGAGTTCGGGGAGTGAGAGAATGGGGGCGGAGTGAGGGGGTTGATGTAGAAGATGGAGGGGTGGTGGTGGCGGTAATGGAGGTGAACGAGAGCGGAGGGCGGGGAGTAGAGGTGGTTACAATAACTGAAAGTTGACTAATCCCCGGCTGCAGGGATAGCGTGCCTACGCAGACGGGGTCCTCTTTGTCAATGTCAGCTCTCTCTCTCTCTCTCTCTCTCTCTCTCTCTCTCCCTCTCTCTCTCTCTCTATCCTCTCTCTTCTCTCTGTCTCTCTCCTTGTGTGTGTGTGTCTGGTGTGTGTGTGTGTGTGCGTGTGTGCGTGCGTGTGTTTGTGTGCGTGTGCGTGTGTTGCGTGCGTGTGTGTGCGCGCGTGTGTGTGCGCTGGGTGTGTGTGTGTGCGTGTGTGTGTGTGTGTGTGTGTGTGTGAAGAACTGGCCAAAAACTTTCCAAAACAAACAAGCCGCCGTGGCGAAGTGGTTAGCGTCGCGGACTCCCGGCTGGCAGGTCGTGGGTTCGAATCCCATCAGAAGTCATGTGGTTTTTCTACGCCGACTGGCTCCTACCCAGAGTTGAGTTGCTGTGGACTCAGTTGGGGAAGACTGGGACCACTCAGTCGATTTCATCCACTTAATGGATGCGTTTCTGAGAGTGTTGCTCACATTTCTTGGCCAACACTGCAGGTGCCTGTATCTCTCGGGCCTGGTTGACGCCGGGATATATTATGAAAGAAAGCGTAGAGTACAGCCCTATCAGTAGTCTCAGACCGAAATAGAAATCCGTAGCATTATCTTAATCATCCTCATTCTCATCGATCAGCATTAAAAAAAAAATGTCTCAAATTCTGTGGCCCTTCATGCCCTGCTCTCATGGTGACCTCAATTTCGATGTCCTCTCCACGTCTGTGGCCTTGGTTTGGTTCCGTCGGGGTCACCGGTATCGGCGAGTCCATGGGCGGCTGTCGCTGGACGGACGTGGTGGCGCCCTCCGGAGGGAGAGCTCACTCACGCCGGCTCCGCGCCAAGCAATTATTGTCGTCAGTAGGGGGCTTAGTAGGTGGTGTCCTGTGTATATTAGATCAAAACAGGCGCCACTGAACACCACCGAAGTGACTCGGCAGCAGTGCAGTGTCTCCTCCGGTGGGTTGCCTCTTGACGACTTGACATTGATGTTTGACTGTGGATTGCGGGTGTCGGAATGGGCGGTTGTGGGTGCACTGCCTTTGAGGTGGCGCAGAGGTTGGAACGCAAAAAAAAAAACAAAAAAAAAAAAAACAAAAAAAAACAAACTTTCCAAAACAAATCGAAACCTGACACCTTTGGAACTGGTGTCACGCTACATGCTAAAAAGCCATTTGTGTCTGGCCGCGCATTGGAGAGAGAGAGAGAGAGAGAGAGAGAGAGAGAGAGAGAGAGAGAGAGAGGCGGGAGGGGGGGGGTGGGGGGGGGGGGGGGGGGGGGGGTGGGGGGGGGACGAAACCAAATCAAATTATATCTTACCAGAGTAATGAGATAAGCAAACATAATGCCTTTATCGACCTTGGTCACACACACACACACACACACACACACACACACACACACACACACACACACACACACACACACGCACACACACACACACACACACACACACACACACACACACACACACACACACACACACACACACACACACACACACATACACACACACACACACACACACACACACACACACACACACACAGACAGAGAGAGAGAGAGAGAGAGAGAGAGAGGAGAGAGAGAGAGAGAGAGAGAGAGAGAGAGGTATCTAGGTTACTGTGGAGGAGGGCCATATATGAACTGAGACAAGAGATCAGGGTCTGAAAACCGACGCTTTCCCATCAAAACCTGATATCTATTAGCCAAGACAAATCCGTCACCTACCATACGACGACCCCCCCCCCCCCCCCCCCCCCCCCCTTCCTTTCTTCCTCTCGCCCAAAACCTTCCTCCACCACCTCCCCCCCCCCCCCCCCCCCCCCCCCCCCCCCCCCCCCGCCTTTCAAATCTCTCTGCCCCCTTCCCAACCATACACACACTCTTTCTGTCTCCTTCCACCTCCATATCTCGATGGCTTTCTTCCACTTGTATCGACGGTTCCTCTCTAGTAAACAAAAACAAAAACGACTAAACAAAAAGACAATGTGTAATCCAATGTGAGTGTAATGAGTGTGCGGATTAGACTGTGAAACATCCAAACAAGGCAACTTCTCCCCCTCCCCCCCCCCCCCCCCCCCCCCCCCCCACCCAAAAAAAAAAACCTTTAAAATCAAGCTTCAAAAATAAAGAAAGAAAGATGAAAATGAAAGAAGGGATGAAACAACAGTTCAGGTAGGGATATTCCTAGCAAAATTAGCATGAGCATAAGAGGGAAAATTCTTCTTTAAAAAAAAAAAAAAAAAAAAAAAAAACGAAAATGCTTTGTGTTAAGATACTGCTAAGCATACAAAACACAGAAATGTCAAAATCTCGGGGGGGGGGGGGGGGGGGGGGCTGTGTCAAGGAGGTTGAAGTGGTCAAGTGACAGATGGCACCTAAGGTCATGAGGACCCTCCCGAGTTTGAACCTTTCCGATGGTGAAAGGGAGGGAAATGTAACCACTAGGACATTGGAGCATCGAGTAGGCGCTAAATACTCAGTCAGCTGACGTTGCTTTGTAGACAGACCTTGAAGAGCAGAAGTCTTTGGACTTGTTCAGATGGTATTGCCGTGGGGCACAGTGTTGAGGCTTTGTCAGGCTGGTTGAATGCGTGTGAACGTTGTTGTCGTGGCTTTCTCTAGGGTAATTACTGTGTTAAAGTGGCTCCTGGAGTCGGCGGGAATTTTCGATGTCCATTGTGCCAAGTGGCTGTTTGCTAAGCAGTTAGGTAGGGATGTGTGTAAATGCTGATGTGTGGAAGAATGTAGCGAAAGGGGAATTCAGTTTACTTGTGAACAAGGTGGTGGAGAAGCAACATGGACAAAAGCATGGCCCAAAGGGAAATCCTTTGTGTCCATCCCTATATAAACTGAGGAAGAACAACGTGACGTGAGGAGGAGAAGAACACCATGAGGGAGGGAAAAAAGGAGAGAGAGAGAGAGGGGGGGGGGGGGGGGGGGGGGGAGAGAGTGGGGCAGGATAGAGTAGGGTGAAAGAACGTGTGGTCTGGGAGACAGAAGAAGAAACAGCAAGGTCTTAGGGTAAAAAAGACAAGCTGAAAAAGAAAAAGACTGAGTTGGAAGCCCAGAGGTGGGTGAAAGAGACGAAGAAGAAGATTTCTACGTCGAGTTCCCAGAGACGACCACGAAGACCCAGTCTGAAACCTGGAGCCAGTTAACCAAGGGCGTCACCATCACCCAGTGCTGAAGAAAAAAACTTAAGTGACGTGTTCGAGAACTGTGGTGTGGTGTGAAAATGGTTGTGTGTGTGTGTGTGTGGAAACCTGGCCAGGTAAGAAGCCATTTCATTAAAACCCGGGATTAGGAAGTATTGATCTTTTATGTCTCATTGTTCCATTTTGTGTGATTGGATTGCTCATGCGTAATTATAAGTAGCATAGAAATTGTATTTCTTGTTCTCAGTCGTGTTAGGAGAGAAACGAATGCGTGACATCCCATTTCCAGAGAAAGGTCAATGTTTGGTGGATGCATTAGAGAGCATATGCGTGTATGAGTGCAGAGATAACCTTGGTGTGTTAAGCCTGACTAATAATAAATCAACTTAGTGCACCTAAGCGGGGGCCGCAATAGCTCAGTTGGTAGAGCGCCGGACTCGTGATCCTGGGGTTGCGGGTTCGAATTTCGGTTCAGGGGGATTTTTCCCTCGGAGTTAACATTGGTTCTGACTCCATTTCCCATACAGTCCTTCGAATGAGACTATAAAACGAGGTTCCGTGTGTGAACGTACGCACAACATCTTGCACACACGTAAAATCCCATCACCAACTTTAGGAAGAGAAGGCCAGTTTGGCCGTTGGTATGGATGACACGTTACACATAGCATGCACCTTCCCCGAAGATAGAGTATGGCTGCCTTAATGGCGGGTTAAAAAACGGTCATACACACAAAACTCCACTGGCTGTCTATACAGGCAGTGTCCGCAGGAGTATCAGCCTGCGTACGCAGAAAGAAAGAAGTGCACCTAAGCAATACCATCACGATTTCCCCATCCTGGACATCATTCCTCCCCCAAACAGGATTTGTTCTGTGTGTGTGTGTGTGTGTATGTGTGTGTGTGTGTGAGAGAGAGAGAGAGAGAGAGAGAGAGAGAGAGAGTCTAGACTGAACACTTTTCAGATGTGTGTGTGAGTGAGTGAGTGAGTGTGTGTGTGTGTGTGTGTGTGTGTGATCTGCCAAAGTCTAGACACGGCTGTGTGTCAAAGACTGGCACTGAAGTAAATCAATCAATGGTTGAGGATTCAGACAATACATGAGACGGCATTCTTTGTTGAAACAGGAGTGCCACATGCTGAAGCCCTTCCTCCTCGCTAAAAACCTAGTGTGCTCAGTCCTACTGACATCTTAAAGAGTGGGCGGTAGGGTAGGGATGGGGGTGGGGGTGGGGAGGAGGGTACGGAGGGGAGTGGTAAAGTTTGCTTGCTTTCATCAATGAATGTGCTCCACACATATGTGCTCATTAGTGGAGACGATTGTTGGGTTTTGTCTTGGGGTACCCAATATTGAGCGATAGGAATTGACGTCTGTTTGTTGACGTCTTTAGGGTTTAGGGTAAATTCGTATTTCCGTATACAGCAGAGAGAGAGAGAGAGAGAGAGAGAGAGAGAGAGAGAGAGAGAGAGAAAACACTTTTCGAAGAAAGGGTTATGGGTGAGTGTTGGAGGTCAGGCTGCAATAACCCATAAAGAAATGTCGGAGAAGACACAAAAAGCGGAGGAAAAACTGACGTCACAGTTAATCGAAGACAGTTCGGAATATTTGAAAATACCGCTACATCGACCTCTCCTCACCCCACCCTACCTTCCTCTGCCACCCCCACCCCCACCCCATCCCACCCCCACCCTCCTACAACTCGCCTCTCGCCTCTACACACCCACTGGAGAGAGAAATACGAATGTTACATATAACACCAACATAAACGTAAAGAGTCATATGATTGTAAATGTATCACTGTTCCTGAAAGCAACAAACGAGAAACGTTGTTTGTTAGACCAAGGAATCCTCAGTGCGAAATCAAAGGTTTTGTTTGTTTGTTTGTTTGTGTCCCATCTATGACAACCCATGAACTGTCTTAGTAAAACTCACTCATTGAACAGTAAAAAACCACCAACACCCAATAATCATATTGCAAATTTTCGGTTTATTCATAAAAACCTTTGTCAAGCATAAAAAAACCAAGGGCCCACTGAATGACAGCCCAAAGAACAGCATTTATATTCTGAAACTGATCATCTCTCACTCGTTGTGAGCGTTTTTTTAAGAAGAAAAACTGTATGAAAAAGGAGACATGAACGTGGGCAGTCAAAATCCCAAGATACTGACATGCTGCATCTGCACAGAATGTACAGGTGGGGAAGTTGATTCCTCTTTGGCTGACTGACTGTACATATAAATT
The DNA here is from genome assembly GCA_016801955.1 of Conus betulinus. Taxonomy (NCBI): domain Eukaryota; kingdom Metazoa; phylum Mollusca; class Gastropoda; order Neogastropoda; family Conidae; genus Conus; species Conus betulinus. Next base: position 250,363 of record JADBJO010002573.1, on the reverse strand, counting down.
ATGTTGAAGTGAGTCATGTCAGTCTTTGTCATGATGCTGATTTTCCTGTCTGTGCGCCTATGCGCGTGCGTGTGTGCTTGTGAATGGCGCGCGCGCGCGCGCGCGCGCGCGCGCGCGTGTGTGTGTGTGTGTGTGTGTGGTGTGTGTGTGTGTGTGTGTGTGTGTGTGCACGTGCGTGCGTGCGTGCGTGCGTGCGTGCGTGTGTGTGTGTGCGTGTGCGTGTGTGTGTGTGTGTGTGTGTGTGTGTGTGTGTGTGTGCATGTGCAGAGTAGTGAAGTGTGGTGGTGGTGTGGGGCGGGGACGGCGGCGACGGTGGTGGTGGTGGTGGTGGTTGTGTGTGTGTGTGTGTTGTGTGTGTGTGTGTGTGTGTGTGTGTTGTGTGTGTGTGTGTGTGTGCGTGTGTGTGTGTGTGGATGTGTGTGTGTGTGTGTGTGTGTGTGTGTGTGCGCGCGCGCGCGCGTGTGTGTGTGTGTGTGTGTGTGTGTGTGTGTGTGTGTGTGTGTGTGTGTGTGTGTGTGTGTGTGTGTGTGTGTGTGTGTGTGTGTGTGTGTGTGTGTGTGTGTGTGTGTGTGTGTGTGTGTGTGTGTGTGTGTGTGTGTGTGTGTGTGTGTGGAGTAGTGAAGTGTAGAGTGGTGGTGGTGGAGGCGGTGGTATGTGCGTGCGTGCGTGCGTGCGTGCGTGCGTGTGTGTGTGTGTGTGTGTGTGTGTGTGTGTGTGTGTGTGTGTGTGTGTGTGTGTGTGTGTGTGGATGTGTGTGTGTGTGTGTGTGTGTGTGTGTGTGTGTGTGTGTGTGTGTGTGTGTGTGGATGTGTGTGTGTGTGTGTGTGTGTGTGTGTGTGTGTGTGTGTGTGTGTGTGGAGTAGTGAAGTGTAGAGTGGTGGTGGTGGAGGCGGTGGTGTGTGCGTGCGTGCGTGCGTGCGTGCGTGCGTGCGTGCGTGCGTGCGTGCGTGCTGTGTGTGTGGTGTGTGTGTGTGTGTGTGTGTGTGTGTGTGTGTGTGTGTGTGTGTGGTGTGTAGAGTAGTGAAGTGTAGTGTGGTGGTGGTGGAGGCGGCGGTGGCATATATATGTGTGTGTGTGTGTGTGTGTGTGGTGTGTGTGTGTGTGTGTGTGTGCGCGCGCGCGCGCGCGCCTGCGCGCGCGCGCGCGCGCGCGCACGTGTGTGTGTGTGTGTGTGTGTGTGTGTGTGTGTGTGTGTGTGTGTGTGTGTGTGTGTGTGTGTGTGTGTGTGCTTCTTATGATAGCTAGTGGGACTACTAGTTACGCAGTCTCCCTAACCTACTCATTCTCTTCACCTTTTTATCCTCCAAATCAATGTTTTTGTTTTTGTTTGGTTTGGTTTCTTTTCTTGTTCTTTAGGTAAGCTGGTTCTTGTAGTAAGGTCTGGAATTAGAAAGGACGAACCAATGGATCAAATATGCATTGGATTAAAAAAATCAAACGAAAAGAAAGAACAAAAAAAAAAAGCTTTGTGGGAAAAAAAAAAAAATTAGGGGGGGGGGGGGGGCGAAAAAAAAAAAAAAAAACTATGCGTCCATTTGTCACACAAGGCAAAAAAAACTGGATGGCAGGTTTTTTTCTTTCCTGTCGGGGATTTTAAATAAAAGAGTTTGGCTTCAGCTGTTTTAAAATAAACGAGTTTGGCTTCAGCTGTTTTAAATAAACGAGTTTGGCTTCAGCTGTTTTAAATAGACGAGTTTGGCTTCAGCTGTTTTAAATAAAAACGAGTTTGGCTTCAGCTGTTTGAAAACGTCAACTGATCCCAGTGGGAAAATGAAAAAAAGTACTTTGTGGGGATTGAACATCATTAGTCTGTACTGTTGCTAGCTTTGTGGGGATTGAACATCATTAGCCTGTACTGTTGCTAGCTTTGTGTGGGATTGAACATCATTAGTCTGTACTGTTGCTAGCTTTGTGGGGATTCAACATCATTAGTCTGTACTGTTGCTAGCTTTTGTGGGGATTGAACATCATTAGTCTGTACTGTTGCTAGCTTTGTGGGAATTTTGAACATCATTAGTCTGCACTGTACTGTTGCTAGCTTTGTGGGGATTGAACATCATTAATCTGTACTGTTGCTAGCTTTGTGGGAATTGAACATCATTAGTCTGTACTGTTGCTAGTTTTGTGGGGATTCAACATCATTAGTCTAGAACTGTTAAAAAGGAAAACGGACACACTTCAATCTGCTCACAGAAGAACAAAAGCGAGGAGTGTTTTTTGTTTTTGTTTTTTTTTTTTTTTGTTTTGTTTTGTTTTATTTTTGCTTTTAACCAAAGAATGTGTTTTTAAAAACAAAACTAAACCCCTGCTAAACTCAATGTTGGCTTTGTGTTATTAGTTTTGCCCTCTACTACTTTTTTTCTTTCAGTATCCCGATCCCCCCACACCCCACACCCCACACCACCACACCCTGCTTTCTTTTATTCTGGGAATTACAGGAAGAGTGGTGGTGGTGGTGGTGGTCAAGAAGTATTACATGAGCGAGCAGTCAGAAATGATTTCAGCAAATAAGATTACATCGACAAATTCAAGCAAATGAATAGAAGATTTTATTCTGTTCGTCAATATAGAACAGTGCAGCATTGAAAGTTTGAAGGAACACGTACGCTTCCCTGAAGCGAATAACGAGCGTTCCTCCTCAGGTATATGTCTGTCTCTTCCTCAACTGTTCAACCGCCGCTTAACGCTAGTGTCTCCGGGCTGTTGACGCTCGGGATATGGAGAGTAATAGCTACATAACGATCCACGCTGCAACATTTGATATCGTGTGCATGGGGGCGAGCTTTCAAGGTGTCTGTGTTTGCCATCTGCGGAGCGTGACATAGTCCATGGAGCTTTCTGCACCTCATTTGACCGCGAGGAA
>JADBJO010002573.1:237500-240000 GCA_016801955.1 Conus betulinus | reverse complement strand
CATTTAAGGAGCCGTCACATCATTCTTGATGCGGTGATTTGATTGAGAAAGGAACTGTGGTACACTGGTTAGATTCCACCTGAGATAATTCACCGTTAAGTTCCTTTCAGACAGTCTTCAGCAGGTGCAAAGTCTGGAATCTCAAGGAATTGTGGTAGACTGGTTAGGCACCACCAGAGATGTGTCGTTCAGCGTTTAGTTCAGACAGTCTATCAGCAGGGTGCAGAATCTTTCTTTTCCCCTTTCTTTACCGCTGGGCTTTTCTTGAAGAAAGCCTTTTTAAATGGAAATGACTTAATTTGTGAATTCCTCTCTTCGTATATGAGAGATTATCTCCAGCTAATTCATAAGGAAATACTTCAAAGACAGTCTTCGGGTAGGCAAACCGGTCATTCCGAGTGCACCTGTCTTGGAAATCAATGCGGTCATCAAAACGCATTTCATTTGATTCTGAGAATATGGATAGTGCACAAATCCGCCAAGTGTTTCGCTCTGGCATTGCTATATGGTTAGATTCCAGCTGAGATAATTCACCATGTGGCATGCTATAAACTTCCTATCGGTTTTGAATGCGTCAGACAGGGGGGAACTCAAGGGTTACGCAAAAATTGGATATTGCAGAGTGCAAAAATTCAGACATCTATCAGCAGGTGCAAAGTCTGGAATCTCAAGGAATTGTGGTAGACTGGTTAGGCACCACCAGAGAGTGTTTCAGCGTTTAGTTCAGACAGTCTATCAGCAGGGTGCAGAATCTGGAATCCCCTCTTACCGCTGGCTAGACTTGAAGAAAGCCATTACATTAAATGGCCGGTCAATGACTTAATTTGTGAATTGCCTCTAACGTATATGAGAGATTATCTCCAGCTAATTCATAAGGAAAATACTTCAACTATTTGACAGTCTTCGGGTAGGCAAAAACGAGGTCATTCCGAGGTGCACCTGTCCTTCCGTGGAAATCAATGAATCCGCTTAGGGAAAATCATCAAAACGCATCAAAAACCTTGAAGTGCATCTGAATATGAATATGGATAGTGCACAAATACCGCCAAGTGTTCGCTCTGGCATTGCTCATATATCTTACCACATTGACAGCAGATTACTAGAGAACATGTGGCATGCTATAAACTGTATTGAGGAGAACAATATCGGTTGAATGCGTTTCTTGGGGGGAAATAAAGGGATGACGTATTGGCTGGAAAAAAAAGTGGATATTGCAGAGTGCAAAATTACATAAGAAAGGCAGGAAACGAATGCATATTGATGACTGCATAATTTTAAAAAAGGGGGATACAGTTAGATAGTATTACAGAAAAGGGAGAATCTGCAAGTGCAAATTTTTCAGGATGACATGGTTTATACCGAAAGAGAGAGAGAGAGAGAGAGAGAGAGAGAGAGAGAGAGAGAGAGAGAGAGAGAGAGAGAGAGAGACAGACAGACAGACAGACAGACAGACAGACAGAGACAGTGACAGAGACAGAGACAGACAGACAGACAGACAGACAGTCAGACAGACAGACATACAGAGACAGACAGAGAGAACACGACAATTCAGCATATCATTTGACCTTTGTCTTTTTTTCTTGTTCTCCAAATCCACGCAAATAATTATAGTCTGCGCACAATACAGTTCAGTAAACACACCCTTTCTTTTCCTGGTTCAACCACTGCTTTTATTTTCTGACGACTCCCAACGTAGATGGCAGAAGATTCCACTCAGGGTATTTTGACACCCGGTTCATGTTCAACCCAAGTCGACTGCGACAGTCGGACAGCCTTCCTGCTGAGACGAGCGATTCGTTGCAAGCAGAGCCTCACTGAATATGCCTTGGGATTCCCAAGAAGTACCGCCGGTTGCTTTGTATGTCTCTTCTTCTCTGGTCGGAGTTTCTGGCCGTGTCGGCAAGAGAAATCTGTCTGGTGTAAATTCAGCCGAGTTCTCCTGTTGCAGGAACGGCGCAGTCAGCTGGTTGCGTTCCGGTCTCAGACGGCATGATGTGAAATTGATGTATTCATTGATCGGTTTGCTTCTACACAGACAAGTTTTTCTTTCTTTCTTTCTTTTTTCTTTCTTTCTTTCTTTTCTTTTCTTTCTTTCTTTCTTTCTTCTGTTCTTTTTCCCTCTTTTTTTCCTTTCCTTTCTTCTTTCTTTTCTTTCTTTCTTTCTTACTTTCATTCTTTTCTATTCTTTCTTTCTTTCCTTTTTCTTTCTGTCTTTCCTTTTTCTTTTTTTTTCCTTTGTCCTTGTTTTCCTCTGTGCACTCTATGAGGACTTTTTTGGTACCAAATCACATGCCTTTTTCATTGCCTACCTCCACTCGTATGTTGTTAGCCTTTCTCTCTCTGTCTGTCTGTCTGTCTCTCTCTCTCTCTCTCTGTCTCTCTCTCTCAAACTAAGCCATGGTTCAACAAAGTTTGTCTCCATAAGAAACGCATAGCCGGCGGAACACTTGGTCGGCGCACACGTACCAAGCGTGCTACAGACCAGAGATTATGTGCACAA
>JADBJO010002573.1:202500-215000 GCA_016801955.1 Conus betulinus | reverse complement strand
CATGCACTTTTCAGACGAATTGAGTTTTACGGTCCTGGTAAAGCCCTTGCAAGAAGAGTGAAGTCTGTTTTCCTTTGAGCTTAGAAAATGAATCGTTTTGTTGCTGTTTCATTATGATTCAGCACTGATTTTATTGGTCTATGAAATTGTTTGATTCATATGTGTACAGCCTTACACTAAATAGGGATCCGAAATGTAGGGTATTTTCTCTGATACAGTTGATGTACAATACAAATTTCGAATTTGTTTGTTTGTTTTTTTCCCCTTGAAATTGTATTTAGAAGTAAACCTGCAAATCTTTAATGACTCACGTTTTAGAGAAACACAACATGTCTGATATGTGTGAGTACCGCGACAGGGTATTCTTGTTAGAGGATGAAAGTAACCGAAATGGAAAATATTAGTTTTCCCGAAAAAAAAAGTATCATATTTCGTTTGTTTTGCTTGGGAAAGGAAAGATGTGCAAGATGGAAGACAAGGGTTAAGGAACATGAACTAACATCTGGTTATGGTTGGTTACGCCAGAATGTCTGGTACACTGGTGAATCTATCAGCATAATTCAAAACGACTAAGTTGCTTATAGGAAATAGGAATGGTCAAGTCATATACAAGATCATGACTGACTTTTTTTTAATAGGTAGTCGAATTACAGGTTCAGTATTCTGATTTCTTCCCTAGTTAAAATGATAAGCAGCTAAAACAATCTGACAATGCAGATTTTGTATCTCCGGATTACAGATAAGAAGACATTTAGCAGGTGTGTCTTAGCCAGAACTAAACAAAGTAAGGTTCATTTTGTGCTTTGCTGTCTTGGCTTCGGTCATCCTATGAATCATTTCATTTGCTATGCTTTTCATTAATGCCCTTCATTTAAACCGACTTCCATTACTTAAGGTGTTTTCAAGGGACGACAGTGTCAAACGTCCAGTTGTTTTTACTTGCAAAAGGCATTCACGTTCTGCAGTAGTTATGTGGTTATGTATGACATGGTGTACACAATCATCACTTTTTAGATGATCATCGACAGAACTGTGTGTGTGTGTGTGTGTGTGTGTGTGTGTGTGTGTGTGTGTGTGTGTGTGTGTGTGTGTGTGTGTGTGTGAGAGTGTGTGTGTGTGTGTGTGTGTGTGTGTGTGTGTGTGTGTGTGTGTGTGTGTGTGTGTGTGTGTTGGGTATGGGTATGAAATAGCCAGCTCATCCGAACGCAGAATCGTATCCACAAGGAACACACACGCACACACACGTGCATGCACGCATGCACGCACGCGCGCGCGCACGCGTGTGTGTGTGTGTGTGTGTGTGTGTGTGTGTGTGTGTGGGTATGAAATAGCCAGCTCATCCGAACGCAGAATCGTATCCACGAGGAACACACACGCACACACACACGTGCATGCACGCATGCACGCACCCACGCGCGCGCGCGCGCACACACATCACACACATACACACACACACATCACACACATACACACACACTCACTCACTCACAAACAAACACACACACACACACACACACACACACACACACACACACACACACACACACACACACACACACATCTGACTGTGGTTACAACACGGCTGAGCACAAAACTGTGACCAGTAACAACGGTTAGTGTTCTTTGCTGAGTGTTGCTTTACAACTGCTTCGTGCTTTGTTTGGCTTGGTTCGGCTTTGCTGTCACTCTACCTACACTACGCCACATGCTTTCCATCACTTCTCTGCTCGTCAGTGTCAGCTGCCGACTTCCACCCTCTCTGCCCCAGACGGAAATTACAACTGAGCGTGTAAGCCACAGAACGTGATCAGATTTCCATTTTATCGTCGACAACCGACGCTTGCAGCGGGAATGGCAGCCCCCCCCCCCCCCCCCCCCCCCTCCCCCCCCCCCCCCTCCCGTCCCCAAGCAGTCACAAAATTATATTGATCGTTATAAATTAAACAACGTAGGCAGGCTCATGGTAAAGTAGAAAAAACTGATTAAACAAAACCAGCTATAAAAAAAGCAAACAAAAAAAGTCAGTGTTACCGTAGGATTTCTTTCTTTTTTTAAAATAGAAATAATATATCGGTGATGGGTGATGGGTGATGATGATGATGATGATGATGATGATGATGATGATGTTGATGATGATGATGATGATGATGATGATGATGATGCAGTTTCAATCTAGGTCAACACGATAGGGCAGCAGACTACGCTTTCTATCAAAACGTATTCTGGAGCTGACCAAGCTTTGGAGATACAGACACCTGCAGTGTTAGGCTTGAAAGATGAGCGACTCGCTCACAGAGGGATTTCTTCTAGTGGGTAAAATTCAATGCACGGTTTCCCGACTTTCCATCTCAACTCATACCACACTCAGCTTTAACCGTCCCACAGACAATGTCTTTAAAGGGATTCGAACCCAAAACATCTCGGAATGTTGTTCTGTGACAGCTAACGACTGCACCCTTGCGACGTATGTACGAACCAGCACTGTTAAGTTATACTGTTTGACAGTTGTTAAGTTTGAGAGAGAGAGAGAGAGAGAGAGAGAGAGAGAGAGAGAGAGAGAGAGAGAGACAGACAGACAGACAGACAGACAGAGACAGACAGAGCGAGAGACAGAGAGAGAGAGAGAGAGAGACAGAGAGAGAGAGAGAGAGAGAGAGAGAGAGAGAGAGAGAGAGAGAGAGAGAGAGAGAGAGAGAGAGAGAGAGAGAGAAAAGAGAGCAACCTAAACAACAGTTGCGACAGTCATATCAGTTCCAATATGAGTTTCGTCATTATCATCAACAACAGTAACAACAACAACCACAAGAAGATGAAAAAGGCCCAAACATGAAGATACAAAGAACCGACAGTGCCAGACAGCCTAAAGTATAAACTATCGTTTCTGCTGCAGCGATTGATTATGCTGCTGGTGGTCGTTTGGGTGATAATGATGTCTACTACAGAAACCAGATCAGTGGTAATAAGGACCTCGGCGAAGATATCGATGACATATACTACTGTGACGATATTGATGACATTTACTTCGGCGATTATTCTGATGACGTATGCTACGGCGATAATATTCATGATCTTTACTTCGGCGATGATATTGGTGACATATACTACATCGACGACATTGATGACGTATACTACGGCCATAATATTGATGACATGTACTACGGCGATGATACTGATGACATATACTACGGCGATGATATTGATGACGTATACTACAGCGACGATATTGATGACGTATACTACAGCTATGATTATGACGTATACTACGGCCATAATATTGATTACATATACTACGGCGATGATACTGATGACGTATACTACGGTGATGATATTGATAACATGTACTACGGTGATGATACTGATGACATACGCTACAGCGACGACAATGATGACATATACTACGGCCATAATATTGATGACATATACTACTGCGATGATATTGATGACGTATACTACAACGACGATATTGATGACGTATACTACGGCGATGATATAACGTATACTACGGCGATGACATTAATGACGTATATTACGGCGATGATATTGATGACACATACTACGGCGATGACATTGATGACATATACTACGGCGGTGATATTGATGACGGATACTACGGCGATGGTACTGATGACATACATAATAGAAAAGGAGGAGGAGAATAAAGGATGGACACGGAAAATCAACGGGTATTCGGCTGACCAGGGCAAATCAAGAGATGAATGAATAGATCAAAAGGTCTATGACCTCTCGGCCATTGGCCTAAACTAAAGAAAGAGACAACGAATTAAGCATAGTGGTTTGTGTTTTCTGAGCAACGCGTCTTTCCAAGACAGGAGACAAAAAAACTATGGACAGTAATACTACACAGAATACTCCGCATCCCGACCATGCCAACAGCTATCCGCCGCAGGGTGATTGTCGATCCCGGATGGTCATTTGTTCGGAATGCTGCCACTAATGCACTGGTCTCTGGCTGTCCACGACAATTTCGCCAGCCAATTCTGTGAGCATGCAGTGCAGGGCATAAATCATCGTCTGGAAGCCGCTGGTCTTACAAAGTCACGTGTGTTATTCATGGGTCCATTCTTGGTGTGCATTATTCATCTTTCTATTCTTGGTGTGCATTATTCAGGGCAATGGCAGAAGCGAAGGAATGAAAAGAGCTTGCCAGCAAACAATGTGGCTATTTGTGTCTGTCCATTGGCCAAGACTGTGTCAAACGAGCGCACGTCTTCTTCCCTTGAGGCAGTTAGTATTATGTAAAATAGCCACCGCTCTACACGTTTGGTCCCACTAACTCCCTGTGCTTTATTATCAGGTGAAAATAACCGCCGCTCTACACCTTTGGTTCCACTAACTCCCTGTGATTTATCATTAGGTAAAATAAACACCGCTCTACACGTTTGGTTCCACTAACTCCCCGTGTTTTATCAATTGAGTGAGGCAGTTAGTATTAGGTTAAATAGCCACCGCCCTACACGTTTGGTTCCACTAACTCCCTGTGTTTTATCATTAGGTAAAATAACCACCACTCTACACGTTTGGTTCCACTAACTCCCCGTGTTTTTATCGCTCTTCAGGCTATGACTGTGTCACGTGACGACAGCCCTCAAACAGCTCTCTGAGTCTCGGCATTGCCACGATCAACACTGACAAATTTCCTTACACTGATGACTTGACACTGAGTGCATTGCGGGTGCATTCAAACTCACACACACACACACACACACACACACACACACACACACACACACACACACGTACACACACGCACGCACGCACACACACACACGCACACACACACACACATACACACACACGCACCGCACCGCACCGCACCGCACCGCACCGCAACGCACCGCAACGCAACGCAACGCAACGCAACGCAACGCACGCAACGCGCACGCAACAACACAACACAAACACAACGCACGCGCGCACGCACGCACGCACGCACGCACACACAAACAAACATCAATACCACAAAACCAAGAGAAATGCATCAAACCACTACAGAATGGCTGATGATTTTGTGTGTGGCATGCGAGGTGACGTTGAGATGTCTGTCTAATCAAGGCAGACATGGCACGGAAATAGATAGATCATCGTTAAACGTGCTGATACACGGGTGGGGAATGAAGGCGCTAACCCAAGAGCCAAACGCGGTCAGAAAAGCGATCGAACTAGCATTATTTTCTCCAGCGTATTCCCTGGTGGCATTTTCGTTTTCGTTTTTGTTTATTTATTTCTCCATCCACCTTATCCTTTCAAAGTCCCTTTTCCCTTAAAAGCAGCAACAACAACAACAACAGATAAAATACCAAAACAAAACAGAAACAAAAACAAAACGAAACAAAACGGAAAGGCAATGTTCTGATTCAGAATCCAGCAAAACAAACAGAAACAAAAACAAAACAAAACTGAAAGGCAGTGTTCTGATTCAGAATCCAGGCCACCTCACCAGCTAGGAGACTGTTTTGTGGGGTGTTGTACCCCACATTACCAACCAGGAGACTGTTTATGGGGGGTGCTGTACCCCACATCACCAACCAGGAGACTTTTGTGGGGTGCTATACCGGGTACCAAATCAACCAGGACACTGTTTTCTGGGGTGCAGTACCGGATGCCAACCAGAAGACTGTTTTGTGGGGTGCTGTACCCCACATCACCAACCAGGAGACTGTTTTGTGGGGTGCTGTACCCCACATTACCAACCAGGAGACTGTTTTGTGGGTGTGCTGCACCCCACATTACCAACCAGGAGACTGTTTTGCGGGGTGCTGTATCCCACATCATCAACCAGGAGACTTTTTGTGGGGTGCTGTACCCCACATTACCAACCAGGAGACTGTTTGTGTGGGGTGCTGTACATCACCAACCAGGAGAATGTTTTATGGGGTGCTGTACCCCACATCACCAACCAGGAGACTGTTTTGCGGGGTGCTGTACCCCACATTACCAACCAGGAGAATGTTTTGCAGAGTGCTATACATCACCAACCAGGAGACTGTTTTGTGGGGTACTGTACCCCACATCACCAACAGGAGGCTGTTTTGTGGGGTGCTGTACCCCACATTACCAACCAGGAGACTGTTTTGTGGGGTGCTGTCCCCACTGCTTTGTTGGGTGCTGTACATCACCAACCAGGAGAATGTTTGGAGAGTGCTGTACATCACCAACCAGGAGTCTGTTTTGTGGGATGTTGTGCCCCACATCACCAACCAGGAGACTGTTTTGTGGGGTGCTATACCCAATATCACCAACTAGGAGACTGTTTTGTGGGGTGCTGTACCCCACATCACCCCAGCAGACTTACCCCACATTACCAACCAGACTGCTTTGTGGGGTGCTGTACATCACCAACCATGAGAATGTTTTGTGGGGTGCTGTCCCCCACATTACCAACCAGGAGACTGTTTTGTGAGGTGCTGTACCCCACATCACCAACCAGGAGACTTTTGTGGGGCACTGTACATCTACAACCACGAGACTGTTTGTGGGGCGCTGTACCCCCACATCACCAACCAGGAGACTGTTTTGTGGGGTGCTGTCCCCCACATTACCAACCAGGAGACTGTTTGTGGGGTGCTGTACCCCACATCACCAACCAGGAACTGTTTTGTGGGGGTGCTGTCCCCCACATTACCCAGGAGACTGTTTTGTGGGGTGCTGTACCCCACATTACCAACCAGGAGACTTTTTTATGGGGTGCTGTACATCACCAACGAGGAGAGACTTTTTGTGGGGTGCTGTACCCTACATTACCAACCAGGAGACTGTTTTGTGGGGTGCTGTCCCCCACATTACCAACCAGGAGACTTTTGTGGGGTGTTGTACCGGGTACTAAGCACCAGGAGACTGTTTTGTGGGGTACTGTACCCCACATCACCAAGCAGGAGACTGTTTCGTGGGATGCATGCTGTACCAGGTACAGGAGACTTTTTTTGTGTGGGGTGCTGTACCTGGCACCAAGTCTTGTCTGCTTCCTGTTAGGAATTCAGCTTAGCTTCGATTTTTTTCTGTTAAAAAAAAGGGGGAAAAAAAGAGAAATTCTTGAGTGTCATCGGTATGGGTGAGTGCCACGTCGGTCCACCGTGCATACCTTGACCTGCGACTACAAGGGTTTCAATTAACTTTCGGCTACTAGCACTTAGATTAACCTTGGCTGCAAGAATTTAAATTCATCCTTGGGTGCAGGTGTGTTACTGTCCTTTGGTGCACCTTTGGTACAATTGTTTACATTAACCTTCAGCCACATGGGTCTGAATTGATCTTCGGTTGCAAGGGTTTTAATTAACCTTCGACTACAATGGTGTAAATTAACCTACCTACAGCTACAAAGATTTATATTGACCTTAGGCCACAAGAGTTCCAATTAACCTTCGACTACAAGGGTTTGAATTAACCTTCAGCTACGAGGGCTTGAATTAACCTTCAGCTACAAGGGTTTGAATTAACTTTCAGCTACAAGGGTTAAAATCAACCGACACCTACACGGGTTTAGATTAAATTCGGCTACAAGGGTTTCAATGCGACAACACGCCTTTTTCCCGCTGAGATAGACCTGTTGGCAACTTAAAAGAAGACTACCTTTCAGTTCACCCATGGTGAAACGCGTGGTAGGTTGAAAATAAACCTAGAAAACCTTTCAGTATGCCTATGGTGAAACGCGTTGTGGGTTGAAAATAAACCTTCATTAGAAGACTACCTTTCAGTACACCTATGATGAAACGCGTTGTAGGTTGGAAAATAAACCTTCATTGCTGTGAGCTGCGTGTGGGACGAAGAAAACCCAGCAACAAGAGAAAAAATCCATGTCATTTGTGTTCATCACTTACCGGACTGTTTTAATGCTGTTATACTGAAGAGAGAGGTGAGGTGATGGGCGGATGTGTAAGCATGACTGAGGCACGTAAACTGGTTTGTCAGATTCCGGAATGTGCTGACGACGGTGTGATGTTTTTAAAGGTGGAAAGGAAACATGTTTCCCCAAAATGGATTAGCACAGAAGAAACAGATGATGATGCTGATGACCATAAAAATGATGATGATGATGATGATGATGATGATGATGATGATGATGATGATGATGATGATGATGGTGATGGTGATGGTGGTGGTGGTGATGGTGATGATGATGATGATGATGATGATGATGATGACGATGATGATGATGATGATGATGGTGGTGTGGTGGTGGTGGTGGTGGAAGTGGTGGTGGCGGTGATGGTGTTGATGGTGGTGGTGGTGGTGGTGGTGGTGGTGGTGGTGATGATGATGGTGATGATGGTAATGATGGTGATGTTGAGGATGATGATGATGGTGAAAATGGTAGTGATGTGATGATGATGATGATGATGATGATGATGATGATGATGATGATGATGATGATGATGATGATAAAAACGAATAATTAGCCGGCAATGTTAACAACATAGCCGACCACAGACACCAATTCAAGACAGGGGACAGCAACCACAGCAACAATATCAACAACAACAACAACAATATCACCATCATCATCGTCATCATCATCAACAACAACAACAAAAACACAACAACAGCGACGAGAGCGACAAGAACATTGACAGCAACAAAAAAACAACCACAACAGAAACAAAAACACCAACAACAAAACAACAGCGACAACAACAACAACGACGACGACGATGACACCACCACCACACCACACCACCACCAACAACAACAACAACAACAACAACAACAACAGCAACAACGACAACACCAACAACAAGCCATAGAAGCAGAAGGACCACCCCACCTTCAGAATGTCGATGTACTCAGTCATGTTGATGAACCACCACTCTCCCATCTGCACATTCGGGGCACTCTTCACGTTGGCCATGATGACTGTGCGCATGCGCTCGATGGTGGCTTCCAAATCGGACCCCACGTACTTCGTGTCGATCTTCGTTTCGCCCGACACGTATTGCTGGAAGCGCTGCAGGTAGCTTTCGCCCAGAAATTTCCGTTCCAGGTAGTTGGCATTTGCTGAATGGTGAATTCCCCTGGGAAAAATAAACCAAACAAAACGAATTCATGGCTGATCATAGTACTTAATAATAATGTCACACAAAAAATGACAATTGTTACAAAGAAAGAACCGTAATTGCTGGAGACAATTGAGTAGTTCCCTCTTGATCGTCATCACAGCTCACGTGAATTCCAGCTCCAAAGGTCGTCTGCTTGGTTTTTTTTTTTGGAAAAAAAAAATATGTTGGTGTTATTATTTATAGGTCATTTCTTATGTGACGTTTCTCAATGCGGACTGGTCTGTCTAGGCTACACACCATCTGTCATGAGATTACAGCCAGTTAAGAGTCAGCTGCTTGATGGGGACCGTCCGTCTCTCTTAAACACACACACACACACACACACACACACACACACACACACACACACACACACACACACACACACACATGTATATATATATATATATATATATATATATATATATATAGAGAGAGAGAGAGAGAGAGAGAGAGAGAGAGAGAGAGAGAGAGAGAGAGAGAGAGAGAGAGAGAGAGATATGAGCTGAACAGCTACTTGATCATCTCTGCTCTCACTAGAAGAACCAAAGTGACAACCCAAGGTACGGGTGGAACCCAGAGAAGTACTGTCCTCAACTGCCGATCCAACCTGCTGGGAGCAATCCTGCACCACCTTTGGAAGCCTGCGCTGTGTTGCAAGAACCCACAATGCATTCAATTAAGGAGTCCATGGACATAACTGTTGAAGAGTCACATAGCAAACAATGTGAAAGAGTGAACATAGCTCCAAACCCGTGGGTAGAGGTTTGCATCAGTCTGACAACACTGTTCTTTAAAAAAAAAAGTTATGTACTGTATCTGCCAAACATGAACTTATGAATCAAAAGACAAAAACACAACGCGTTTCGACCTCTTAAGTTTTCTTTAGGCAAGATAAACAACAGTCGGGATAATGGAAATGAAGAACGAACAATCACTTATCTCATTGAATTCGGCGCAAGATGGGCTCGTCGTTGTCCTGATTGTTGTTTGTCGTGCCTGAAGAAGACCTAAAAGGTCGAAACGTGTCGTGTTTTGTTTTGTGACTCATTTATTCATATTTGGCGGTTACGGTACTTAATTGTTTTTTTTTTTTTTTTTAAATCGTTTAGATTTCCGTTTGCAGTCGTCTCATTTAGCTACTGACAACACAGTGTCTGAACCAGACACTGTTAGAATCACACAGTGTTTCTACCACTCACCTTGAGCATAGAACTTACTGAATCACACAGTGTTTCCACCAGACTCACCTTGAGCATAGAACGTACTGAATCACACAGTGTTTTCACCAGACTCACCTTGAGCATAGAACGTACTGAATCACACAGTGTTTCCACCAGACTCACCTTGAGCATAGAACGTACTGCCCAGCGCTCTCTCCAGCCCGGCCTGCTCCTTGCTGATGATCAGCATGTTGTAACTCACCAGGGTGGGCCACAGCTGCTGGCTCCGCGACAGCTGAATGCTACTGGCCAGCCAGTCAATGAACACGTTGATGTCCGCAGAGTAGAACGCCACGTTCTCCGAGACAGACACGTTCAGGGCTTCCACCAGCTTGCGGAAGTCTTTGATGCTCTGGTGGAAGGCGTCCTGGCTGGTGAACTGTTCTCCGTCCTTGGAGCTGCCGATCCACTGCGTCAAGTCCTGGATGGCGCGGTCCGTGTTGGCCCACTGCTGGTCCAGCTTAAGAGCGCTGCTTCCACCGGAGCTGATGTACAGAGCCGAGGTGCCTCTCTCGATCTGCATGTAGTGGATGACGTTGCCGGACTCCGTGCTGAAGAGCACGTCGTCCTTCACCGTGAGACTACCCACCAGCTCCGTGCGGGCGGGACTGAACTATGGTGGCGTTCTGGATGATGAGGGCGATGACAGGGATGATGGCGATGGTCAGGATGAGGATGGCGTTGTTTCTCCGCCCTCGGCTGGTCGACAGGTTGGTGCAGCCGAACAGCGCGGTCCTGACTGTGACCCGCGTCCTTTTGTCGTGACCGGAGGAGTCACGTCGGGAGTGCTGGCCGTGGAGAGGTAGAGGCGACACGCTGTTCAGCTGGTGCGTCTTCATGGTGATGCCATTCTCCATGCTGTCCAGCCGATTGTTCAGGTCTCTCCCAAAGCCTAGGGTTGGTTATTATGAACAAGACGTGGCCAGGCCCTCCCCTACAAAAGGGTGGAAACTACTGGTCAGTAAGAACACGGTCCAGTCGATCGAACCGAAGCACAGTTTGGGTCATTACCATCAAGACGATTTCGCTCCATTCTCTCTTAGCTTTGGGTTAGCGTGTCCACACGGAGCACACAGCACTTGTCATCACCAGATCTTTTGCGAGGATACCAGTGTGAAAAGTCATTACAGTGGGGAAAAATGTCGAGGATGCCTTCGTTCCTCCCGAACAGACTCACTCCTCTACCTTTTCCCCCGACAAAGGTGCAGAACCGACGATATTCATGCAGGGATAGCGATCCCCGCCTTTGTCCTACCTTCAAAGCCTAACAATGCCTATTGAAAGAGGTTGTCCACGATTCGACAACAGAACAGAATTGGTTCTAATTTGTACTAAACAATGATGGCTCCAAAATCGTCAGACTGGGTCAGTACATCACGACGCTTCCTACAGGAATGACTGTAAACAAAACATCACGAAGATCCCAACTAAAGTATCGAAATACTTCTAAACAAGACATTAAGAAGATCCATAAGAAAGCATTGAAAAGGGTGTAATCAAAATATCACGAAGATCCTACAAAAATATTGATATATGGCTCTAAACAAAACATCATGAAGACCAGACCGTATCGAAATAATCCATACAAAAGCATCGAAATAGCTCTAACCAAGACGTCATGTAAATCCGACTAAAGCGTCGGACTGGATCAAACGGGAAAAAAAAAAGAGCAGGTCATGAAGAAGATCCACCTAAAGATGTCAGATTGATTTTGAAACAAGACGTCACCGACCATCTCTGTACAACCAAAGGGTTATAGTTCTAGTTGCAAACAGCTATTGTCTACGAAGGAGGCTGTGGGAACAGCGAGGGAGAGATGAGAAGGATGAACTGTGATATTTTCCCAACAGATGAGAGTCAGTTTTTACCGTGAAAATATGTTTCAGGAGTTTATGATTCAAGAGATGGCAGTGCGAAAGCAAAACACAGGGGGAAAGAGAGGGGGGGGTGGGGTGGGGTGAGAGACAGCAATTAGTGATAATGTGTTTGGAAACGAATGTCACTTTTGTAGCTAATTTTGTAGTTTTTTTTAACCTTGACATTCTCCTGAGGACATACGATGCATATTTCGTGTGCTGTTTGTTTGTTTGTTTGTTGTTCTTCATATGAAAAGCAGATTAACAGAGTTTGTGTGTGACAGACGAGGATAACAAAAATGCACGCATTAATACTTAGGTGATAACTGCTGGCTTAGAGTGATTGCTTCGCATTCCACACGTTCTTACGG
>JADBJO010002573.1:195000-200000 GCA_016801955.1 Conus betulinus | reverse complement strand
TTCTGAAGGGACACTAATAATAACCAAAAACTGTCTCCAGCGACACACTGCCTATCTGCTTCCTCTGTCCTGTGTGCCTCTGGCTCCTTTTCCTCATTAACGGGTGCCCAGTAATTAGGTCGGCGCCGGCTGCAAGCTTTCCGGATCTATGGACCGTGGCGGCACCGCCTTTTTTTGTCTTCCTGCTAACGAAGCTGACTTCAGCCCACCCACGGTTCCAGACCCCGTGCCGACTGCGGGTAGGACCAGGTGGCGTGAGACCTGGGTCAGGACTTCTCACTCAGTGTGTCACATTGTGACTATTATTGTGGTCATTATTGTTGTTGTTATCGCGAATATCATCATCAGTATCAAGAGTAATGTTACTACTACTACTACTACTACTACTACTACTACTACTACTACTTGTTACTGTTATTATTATTATTATTATTATTATTATTATTATTGGTTGTTGTTGTGTTGTTGTGTTATATTGTATTCTTATTATTGGTATTATTTATTTCACTGTTATTATTCTTATTTATTATCATTATTACTATTATTGTAGTTATCATCATCATTATTATCATATTAGGGGTGGTGGTGGTGGTGGTGGTGGTAGTAGTAGTCATTGTTATTGTTATTTTATCATCATTATTATTACTATTGCTCATATTATTATTGTTGTTATTATTTTTGTATTTATCATTATCGTTATTGTTATGATTTTTAGTAATAGTAGTAGTAGTAGTATTGTTATCATCATCACCATCATCATCATTTTCATCATTTTATTATCATTATCATTATCACTATTATTATTATTATTATTATTATTATTGTTTGTGCTGCTGCTGCTGTTGTTGTTGTTGTTGTTGTTGTTGTTGTTGTTGTTATTATTATCATTAGTATTATTATGGTTAATGTTATTGACATTATCATTATCATCATCTATTTATTTACCTACATGTTCATTTTCATTACCATTATCACTATGATGATGATGATGATGATGATGATGATGCTGATGATGATGATGATGAGTATCATCATCATCATCATCATCATCATCATCATCATCATCATCATATATATCGCCTACCCTCGGCTATAGACCAACCTCTAAGCGCCTTACAATCTACGCTCACCTTCACACAACGGTTTGCCTACCTGGATACAGCCCACTAAAGAGCTGCCTGCTGGCGCTCATCTGACGTTTCCCGTGTCATGCAGTCGACTGTCAGTCACTCTGACTTCCATTCATTCCTTCGATTTCAGTCACTGAGACTTTTGCTCATTTTTTTTGGTCCAATCGACGATGCTTGCTATGTGTAAATGCGTTTCATCCAAACTAATGGGCCAGCTGGCCTCTTCTGAAACTAAGTGATTATGTTACATGTGCCTAGGATCTCATGCCCGCGCTCACACACAGAATCTCCGTTTATGGTTTCATTTGGTGAATTCTTTCGGGAAAGGCGTGTGAAGGTTATGAAGAAAGGTAGGCTCCTGGACCCGATGGTGTACAGCCTGATGTGTTGCATGTTTTAAGTACTGTTCTGGTAAAGTGTTTACATGTTTTGTTCAATAAAGTCTTTGGCAGTGGGCAATATCCAGAAAGTTGGACAACGGGGTGATTTTTTTCCACTGCATTAAAAGAGTGACCACAAAAAGCTGTGAACTACAGAGGAATATCACTATTGAATGTTCTTGGCAAAGTGTATAGCAACAATTTGAATAAGAAGTTATATGTCTTTTTTTTTTTAAGAAGACAAGTAATATACCAGCTCAAGCAGGTTTTAGAAAGAGATGCAATACAATTGACAATATATTCTCTCTGCAATCATTAATTCAGAAAATCTTACTTAAAAGAGCGGCCGTTTCTACCTCTTTTTGTTGACATTTCCAAGGCTTTTGATAGTGCTGATAGAGCAAATTTGCTGTATATTCTACTTCAAAAAGGAATGAATGCAAAAAATGTTTCAAACACTCACAAATATGCGCAAGCAGGTATTGCGGCAGTTAGATTCAGAAATGGCAATACAGAGTATTTCGAGTGTTTGTCAGGGATAAGGCAAGGCTGCATTCTTAGCCTTATGCTGTTTTCATTATCCATATCTGAGCTTCGATATACACTAGTTACTGGCAACACAAGGTGGATTGATGTTTTCCAGATGAAACTGACATTCTCTTATTGAGGTATGCAGATGACATTGCCTTGGTTTCTGACTCTGTGACTGACCTCCAGAAGAAAATTGACTGTTTGGATTTTTTCTGTCGCAAATTGTGACTAATGGTGAATATGGAAAAAAACGAAGGTAGCTGTCTTTAAGAACGGTGGTTTTTGAAACGATCTGAGGTATGGTTTTATGCCGGTAAACAAATCAAAGTGGAACCCCTGTACAACTATTTGGGAGTGATATTATTTTCTGCTACATTGAACTGGTCAAAATGTGTAAGTAATCTTTCTGAGAAGGCACTTAGAGCGCTTGCAGGAATTAAGAAGTTATATTTCAAACTAAAAAAACATGCCAGTTCATACTGTTTTTAAGATCTTCGATGTGAAAATCAAGCCAATCTGTTTATATGCTCAGATATTTGGGGTTTCCCACGCTTTACAGAAATTGAAAAGGTGCAAACGAAAATATGTAAAATGGTTTTGAGCGTTGGGAGAGATGTAAAAAATAATGTTGCTTTGGGTGAGTGTGGTAGATTTCTTTTATATATTGATGCCTATGTACAGCTTATTAGGTACTGGTGCAGACTTCTTGTATTATCACATGACAGCTACACTCGTCAATGTCACAATACGTTGTTTATGCATGATAGTAATGGCAGGCAGAACTGGACTTTTTCAAGTTGGAACCATGTTGTGTAAATTTGGATTTGGCTGTGTATGGGTGATGCAAGATGTTGGAAATACCACTGAGCCACAGGGACACCTGATATTTGTAGGAAAGTTAAGCCTTATGAAGTTCACTTTTGTTCCTCCTTGACCAGATCCAACTTGAACACCTCTCTGCCGCTTCTGCCATTGCTTTCAGGGCTTTGGTTTTTTCCCCCCCTGCAACTGAGAGCTGTTTCATGAGGCTGTATGCAGACGTTCCCACAAACCCCTAGCTCCAATTTCTGCAGTGAGGACTTTGACCTGATAGCCTTCTCTCCTCAGGCTGTTTGCCAGATCAGCATACTTTTCAGTCTTGTAGATCTGAGCTGCCTCCATTCTGTTCTCATATGGCACCGTGAGCTCGATCATGATCAGCTGCTTGGTTGACTGAGAGTGTAATACTATGTCTGGTCTCATGCCACTCTTGCTGATAATCTCTGGGTGACTATTCCATTCTGGGAGGTCTGCTGTGCACTCCCAGTCATCTGCCCCGTCCAGCAGACTCTGCCTGCATATGTTCCGAGTGGCACTGTTGTTCTTGGCCATGATTCGCTGCCTCCTGCCGTGAAGAATGTTGCGGGTGCTTTTGGGAGTCCTGATTTTCCCTTTTGTGGTGTTGGTACTAGCCCAGACTACTTGTACAATCTCTTTGAGCACTTGGTTGTGCCTCCATGTGTACCTTCCTTGAGCCAGGGCTACTTTACATGAGCTTAGGACATGCTCCACTGTTTGTTTTTCATGGCAAAGGGGGCATGAAGGATCGTCTGTTTTTCCCCACTTCACCAGGTTTGCATTTGAAGGCAGAAGGTCATATGCAGATCTGAGAATGAAGCTGATCCTGAGAGGGGCCATGTGCCAAATGTCATTCCAAGTGAGACTTCTTTGGAGTGCATTCTCCCACGTTGTCCATGCCCTTGCTGGCTCTGCTGGACTGCTTTTTGGAGTCTTTGTTGGTCTTCTTTTTCTCATCTCCTGAATCATCATGTCTCTTTTGGCTTTTCCTTTGGCCTTTGACCACCATTCAGTTTTGGTCACCCCCAGTCCTTGTCTGTTGGTCTGTGTGTGTCCTGTTATTTCTCTGATCTTGAGACTTTCTTTTGCAGAATCCATCGCCTCTTGAACTTTCCATTTTCTGCCTGTCTTCAGCTGGGGCTTGATTGCTTCAACCACCTTGTCTCCTGAGTCCTCCAGCATGCTTTGAAGTCTGATCTTCCCTGCTTTATATATTCCTCAGGATGGATTTCAGTGGTAGTTTCAGCTTTGCTTGGCGACAGTATAGCGCTATGTCAGTCAGACAGGGTGGGACACCAAGCCATTTCTTGTGAACTTGTTGATTTTGGATTCCATTGCCTCCACTATGCTGGTGCAGATGTCGTATATCATCAGAGGCCATAGGAGCTTTGGTATCAGCATGAACTGCAGACACCAGACCTTGTATTTGCCAGGGAGCCCACACTGGTCAATGGTCTCCAAGCTTCTTCCGACATCTGTTTGGTTTCTTTTGCTCTTCGTGTGTCTTTCAGCGTATCATCATACCATCTTCCAAGGCTCTTGACTGGCTCTTCTGTTACTGTTGGAATGGTCTGGTTGGCAACACTGAAGACCACAGATTCGGCCACTTTTCCTTTCCTCAGTGAGAGACTCCGTGATTTCTTTGGCTTGAACTTCATTCTGGATGAGGCAACTATGTCGTCCAGCCTCTCCAGCACGTGACGTGTCTCGTCTTCTCTGGATGAAATCACTGTAGTGTCATCCATGAAGGCCTTGAGGGGGGGCTCTGTATCATCGCCAAGGTCTGTTTGTCTTGCGTTGCTTGTTGCTGCTTTCAAGATGACTTCCATTGCCAACACGAACAGTATTGGGGAAATGGCACAGCCCATTGCAATGCCCACTTCCAAGTGATCCAATCTGTTGTGTACTCCTTGGTAGAGAACCGCATTGAGAAGCCATTGAAGTACTTCTTGAGCATGTCGCGGATGTTCTTTGGCACATGGTACATCTTAAGAGCCAACTGTATCATCTCATGGGGTACAGATCCATATGCGTTTGCCAGGTCGAGCCACACTACGTCCAGGTCTCTCTTTTCTGTTTTTGCTCTTTGGATTGCGTCCCAGATCATTGTGGCGTGTTCTAC
>JADBJO010002573.1:180000-190000 GCA_016801955.1 Conus betulinus | reverse complement strand
TCTGATTCCCCAGCTGGGTGGTTGGGGAGTTGTTTTTTCCTTTTTTTTTTTTTTTTTTTTTTTGTCTAAACATACTCCCAGTTTATCTTCCTGAAAAACGTTACAATCAAACGTGCGTCATAAAGAGATACTCCGTAAAGAAGAAAAAACGTTTGGGGGCCTTTATAGCCTTTAGTAACGGCTATTCTGGTTACGTAGAAGATCGGTCATCATCTGTGACCCATAATGAACATACCTACACCTTTTCAGTACGATCGGCCCAGAAGTGTTGTCTGGAGCGAGTGGATCACATTTTGACCACGGACAGACACACAGACAGCATTTCTTCGTTCCCATTGTAAAGTACTCCCTGTTCTATAAGAACATGGGAGTACAAAAATCATGGGCTACACTGATACTGGACGGCTGTGATAAACACAGCAACGCACTCTGTTTAACGTTCCTATAGGACCTAAATATCTTGGGCCTCGGCCATTTCAGACCGGGGGGTTGGGGAGTTGTTTCGTTGTGTCCAGTGTCTTGCAGTCCCTCATCAGGCACACGTTCCCTCCCCACCGCCGTTTTGTGAGCATGCACCCTGACACAGGTGGAACATCTCACTTCTATTTTACATTAAGGTGTCACTGCGAGCGACACTTGTCCATACGCGCCCCACCACATTTAGCTAAGCTATGAGACCACAGTGCGCAAGATTTACAGCTGAGGGATAAGTATGTTTACTGAGTAGGATGAAAGGATTAAAGACGGGAGTCTTATGGATAAGACTTAACAACTGTCTGACTTTTGAATGTGTGTACGTGTGTGTGTGTGTGTGTGTGTGTGTGTGTGTGTGTGTGTGTGTGTGTGTGTGTGTGTGTGTGTGTGTGTGTGTGTGTGTGTGTGTGTGTGTGTGTGTGTGTGTGTGCGTGTGCGAGCGTGTGTGCGGGCTTGAATATATATGAGTGCGTGTGTGTGTGTGTGTATGTGTGTGTGTGTGTGTGTGTGTGTGTGTGCGCGCGCGCACGTGTGCGCGTGTGTGTATGTTCGTATGTGCATGAATCAGCAGGCTCATGTGTGCGTCCACGTACATACATACATGCATACATACATACATACATACATACATACATACATACATGCATGCATGCATGCATGCATACATACATACATACATACATACATACATGCATACATACATACAAACGTGTGTGTTCAGGTAGACAAACAGACAGATAGGCAGAAAGACACAAGGCAGGCAGGCAGGCAGACAGACAGACGGACACGCGCGGAAAAAACGAAAGGCTCGAAGTGATGATGCATGCATGCATACATACATACATACATACATACATACATACATACATACATACATACAAACGTGTGTGTAATATCAGGCGTGTGATGCTGACCACTGTAATACCAGGCGTGTGATGCTGACCACTGTAATACCAGGCGTGTCATGCTGACCATTGTAATACCAGGCGTGTGATGCTGACCACTGTAATATCAGGCGTGTAATGCTGACCACTGTAATACCAGGCATGTGATGCTGACCACTGTATATCAGGCGTGTAATGCTGACCACTGTAATACCAGGCATGTGATGCTGACCACTGTAATATCAGGCGTGTAGTGCTGACCACTGTAATACCAGGTGTGTTGGGAAGGCGACAGGGGAACCTTACATTCCCAGTCTGACATGCCTCAGGTTTGTTTGTTTGTTTGTTTTGTTTTTTTTTTCTCTTTTCTGTAAAAGTGATTTAGAGTTGGATGTGTTTTGCCCTTTCGGATAAAATGACCAAACTATCATCTGCAACACGCGTTCAATACACATGACCAAATCACAACAGTAGGGAATTTTTTCTGTCCTTGGAAACACAAAATTGACTAGAATTCCACATTGACAAGTGCACAGACCAATCTGTTGCCCAGGGGTGAATCTTACAACGTAAAAAGAAAGACAAACAACAACAACAACAAACAACAACAACAACAACAAAACAACAAAGTCTTCACAAGCGTGAGTTCTCTTTCCTTGAATGTTCGGATGTTCCAAAGCATGTTCTGTCTCGCTTTTTTTTCCAGGACACTCAGCAAATTATTAGTTTTTTTTTTTCCCTTCTGAACAAGGATCTGTGGACTGTTTTTTTTCTTAACTAAACTGCTCGACCTCTGCTGCATTTTTTGACCATTAAAGAGCGTTTGATCATATGTGTTGTGTGGAAGGAGGAGGAGGGGGGGGGGGGGGGGCACAGAAGGAAAGGAAAGATCGTTAATATTTGGAGGCATTTGCAAGGCTAGTTTAACGATTAAAAGGTAAAGCAGACCGTACAGTGCAGCTGGTAATGAATTAGAAAACGTTCATACAGACAGTAAAAAGTGATGTACCTCAAGGTTCCGTGCTGCGGTCTTCTTTTTTTTTTTTCTTTGCGTATTATGATAATATTTCCTTTAATAATCAGACCTTTCAGCTGATGACAAATATGTTTTGGACAAGCTACGGTCTGCAGTTAGACGATGGGCATTAAAAAAAATCTGGCATGTACTTGTTGCTGTGACAACAAAGACGCCCCTCACACGCACGCAGGCATGCACGCACGTACGCACGCACGCACAACACACACACACACACACACATACACACACACACACACACACACACACACACACACACACACACACACACACACACACACACACACACACACACACACACACACACACACACACACACACACACACACACACACACACACACACACACACACACACACACACACACACACACACACACACACACACACACACACACACACACACAAACACACACACACACACACACACACACACACACACACACACACACACACACACACACACACACACACACACACACACACACACACACACACACACACACACACACACACACACACACACACACACACACACACACACACACACACACACACACACACACACACACACACACACACACACACACACACACACACACACACACACACACACACACACACACACACACACACACACACACACACACAACACACACACACACACACACACACACACACACACACACACACACACACACACACATACACACACTCACACACACACACACACATACACACACTCACACACACACACACACACACACACACACACACACCACACACACACACACACACACACACACACACACACACACACACTATGCAGACTACGTTTTTGGACAATCGAAATTCTCTTTGGAAAAAGGGGTGGGTGATGAAAAACAGGGTGATAAATGGTGAAGACCAACGTAACATCATCTACTTTAAACATCTGTTCATGAACACATGGGAATAAAATCTGTCGGAGTCTTACACTGAAATCTTCTAGTTACAGACACCGCTGAAAAATGATTGAATGTGTGCATGTCCATCTTAATTACCGACTTCGTTCAGTGGACATTATTCCCGTAAATATCTTAGCAGTGTTCATCCGTATGTAGTAGGCAGTGATACATGGTATGTATTTTTGACAGTTCTCAGCAAACGTTCACCCCTCATCCCTCCCTCTACTCTCCCTCGCTTCTCCTTGCTCCCATGACCCCCCTCCCCCCCCCCCCCCCCCCCCCTTTTCCGTCTCCATGTGTTCTCATCCACCTACCCACGAAATTCCCTCGCTCGTTTTCCTTCTTTTACCCAGTTCTCTGTCGCCCCTTCTCCTTCCTGTAATGGAATTTCATGCCAATAATCAATTGAAATACGTCACGATATTCACCTCGATATCCACAAGCTGATACAGGCAACTAGCACACACTTCATAACCATCAGACATGTTACAATCAAACTGCAACTGATGTCCATCTCCTAAGGTAACAGCTGGGTCTTTGAAAGTCTGCCCTTGTTTTCCACATCACATTGCACTTTGCCTGTCTGTGTCATGTGATGTCTATCCTTTGCTTTCCACATCACATTGCACTTTGCCTGTCTGTGTCATGCGATGTCTACCCTTTGCTTTCCACATCACATTGCTCTTTGCCTGTCTGTGTCATGTGATGTCTACCCTTTGCTTTCCACATCACATTGGCACTTTTCTGTCTGTGTGATGCGATGTCTACCCTTTGCTGTCCACATCACATTGCTCTTTGCCTGTCTGTGTCATGTGATGTCTACCCTTTGCTGTCCACATCACATTGCTCTTTGCCTGTCTGTGTCATGTGATGTCTACCCTTTGCTTTTCCCCATCACATTGCACTTTGCCTGTCTGTGTCATGTGATGTCTACCCTTTGCTGTCCACATCACATTGCTCTTTGCCTGTCTGTGTCATGTGATGTCTACCCTTTGCTTTCCACTTCACATTGCACTTTGCCTGTCTGTGTCATGTGATGTCTACCCTTTGCTTTCCACATCACATTGCACTTTGCCTGTCTGTGTCATGTGATGTCTACCCTTTGCTTTCCACATCACATTGCACTTTCCTGTCTGTGTCATGTGATGTCTACCCTTTGCTTTCCACTTCACATTGCACTTTGCATGTCTGTGTCATGTGATGTCTACCCTTTGCTTTCCCCATCACATTGCACTTTACCTTCTGTGTTGTCATATAATGTCTACCCTTTGTTTTCCCCCATCACATTGCACTTTACCTGTCTGTGTCATGTGATGTCTACCCTTGTGTTTCCACATCACATTGCACTTTGCCTGTCTGTGTCATTTACCAGTGTCTCCAACTGAAAATGTGGTGAGAACCTTTGACCGCTGAGTTACCCGCTGGGTATGTGTGTGTGTATGTATGTATGTATGTATGTATGTATGTATGTAGGTAGGTAGGTAGGTAGGTAGGTATGTATGTAGGTATGTGTGTGTGTGTGTGTGTGTGTGTGTGTGTGTGTGTGTGTGTGTGTGTGTGTGTGTGTATGTGTGTGCATGTATGTATGTGTGTATGTATGTATGTGTGCATGTGTGTATGTATTCATGTCTGTCTGTCTATGTATGTATGTATGTATGTATGGATGGATGGATGGATGGGTGGATGGATGGATGTATATATGTATGTATATACGCATGTATGCATGTACGTATCTATGTACATACGTACGTATGTATGTATGCATGTACGTGTGTTTGTATATATACCCCTCACTGTCCACCCGACAGTCTACGGGTAACTGATTCAAACAAGGGAATTATATGACAACCAGCTGAAAGGCAAAACACGCATTACGTCTTCCATGGGGCCGCACCCCTAGACATGTGTATTGTGTGTGTGTGTGTGTGTGTGTGTGTGTGTGTGTGTGTGTGTGTGTGTGTGTGTGTGTGTGTGTGTGTGTGTGTGTGCGTGTGTGTGCGCGTGCGTGCGTACGTGCGTGAGTGCGTGTGCGCGCGCGCGCGCGCGCGCGCGCGTGCTTTGTGTGTGTTTTTGCGTGTGAAAGCGCACGTGCGCGCGTGCGCGCGTGAGAGAGAGAGAGAGAGAGAGAGAGAGAGAGAGAGAGAGAGAGAGAGAGAGCTGAGAGAGGCTTTGTGTTTGTGTATGTGTGTATGGCCTTGTGGCTTTCCTAATGAATGGAAATACGTTCTCTGTGTCGGAGAAAATAAATCCCTTACTAATAACTTGGGCAACATGGACACAGAAAAAAAGAGAGGGTGAAGGGAAAAAGAAAGAAAGAAAGAAAGAAAAAAGAGAGAGAGAGAGAAAGAAAAAGAAAGAAAGATAAAAGATAGAAAGAAAAAGAGATAGAAAGATAGATAGATGTACAGATGGATAGATAGATATAGATAGATAGATAGATAGATAGAAGAAGAAGAAGAAGAAGAAGAAGAAGAAGAAGAAGAAAGAGAAAGAAGAAGAAGAAGAAGAAGAAAGAAGAAGAAGAAGAAGAAGAAGAAGAAGAAGAACAAGAAGAAGAAGAAGAACAAGAAGAAGAAGAGCAAATCCCTTTATCTGTAAGCCACCAGAAGAACGCCTAGAAATGAAATTATCTTTGAAACACTATCAGTACAATCCTGTACAAACAACGCCTAGAAAGGAAATTATCTTTGAAACACTATCAGAACAACCCTGTACAAACAACGTCCAGAAAGAAAATTGTCTTTGAAACACTGTCAGAAGTATCATGTACAAACAGCGCCTAGAAAGGAAATTATCTTTGAAACACCATCAGAACAATCCTGTACAAACAACGCCTAGTAAAGGAAATTATCTTTGAAACACTATCACTACAATCATGTACAAACAACGATGGAGACAAAGCCTGGAAAGGAAATTATCTTTGAAGCACTTTCAGTGCGATCGTGTACAAACAACGCCTAGTAAAGGAAATTTATCTTTGAAACACTGTCAGTACAATCATATACAAACAATGATGGAGACAAAGCCTAAAGAACAGATAAAATTGTCCACGTCAGATATGTTCACTGCTTATTACTGCAGGGGGTCGAGGTAAGGTGTCCTGGCCAATGATCACCAAAACCTGTCTTCTGTCAGGGAACCGTATGTGCGTGGTCAAACCTGAGAGTGAGCGATTCAACGTCTTTTATTCCACGGTATCCGAACATATGCGCAACATATGCGCAGAGAGAGAGAGAGAGAGAGAGAGAGAGAGAGAGAGAGAGAGAGAGAGAGAGAGAGAGAGACGACGGCACGCAATGTTTTAATTTGTGCCGGTGGCACGGCAGCACGCCATCTTGGGATTCCTTTGAAAGGACCGTTTGTTGAGAACATTCAACCAGGCCCTTCTGCATAACACTTTGTGTTTCACTTCCTCTGCGTGTTTGTTGTCTTTGACGCATATGTTCATTCACCTCCAATCAACGACGACGACAAGAACAACAACATCATCAACAACCAAAAAAAAAAAAAAAAAAAACCGTCATCATCAACAGCAGCAACAAAAACAACAAAAACATCACCTCATTTCCCCCACCACTCACACACACCTTCCACTGTCAATTCCACTGACAGTACCAGAAGTCATGGGACAGAATATGTCAGGTATCAAGAATCGAGAACCTCCTTGATTTAACACGTATTTCTTGTTGTTGTTGTTGTTGTTGTTGTCGTCGTCGTCGTTGTTGTTGTTGTCGTTGTTGTTGTTGTTGTAGTTGTTGTAATTGGTGCTGTTATTGTCGTTGTTTGTTATTGTTGTTTGATGCACATATGTCAGCCGCTTGTGCGTGCGTACGTGTGTGTGCGTGTGCGCGTGCCCGCATGAGCGAAATAGAGAGAGAGAGAGAGAGAGAGGGGGGGGGGTACTTAATGCTGGACGATAGAGATGAAGTGAACTCACAAGTTTGTGAGCCTTTCATGTCTAATCATTATCATTGTCTTCACAGATCAAATGGCGTTGCCAGTCTCAGAAGTACGCCTGGAAACCAGTACAGAAATAATATATCTTAAGCAGAATGCAAGAAACTGATGTTGGAGAAGAAGAAGAAGAAGAAGAAGAAGAAGAAAGAAGAAAATGTTGATCTCGATTACATCCTTTCGAGTCTTAAAAAAAGTCAAACATTTGCTTTCTCATCGATATTGCTAGAAAATAGGTTGTGTGTTTCTCGTTCGTGCCTATTGCTATTATTTCTTTCTCTCTTTCTCTTCTTTTCTTTTCTTTCAATTTCTCTTTCTTTCTTTCTTCTTCTCTCGTTCGTGCCTATTATTGTTCTTTCTTTCTTTCTCTCTTTCTTTTCTCTTCTTTTTTTTTTTCTTTTCTTTTCTTTTCTTTTCTTCGGTCGGACCGACAACACGAAAGCGCTAAAGCCGTTTTATCGAAAATTCGAAAAAAAAAAAAAAGTCACGAAGCTCAATGACCCATTCGTTCAATTTGGGTGAAGAACAAAATCAAAGACCTAATTCTGGAATTAGCGTTCACTATAATTCTTACCTCTGCGAAAAGGGGCAGAATTGAAAGATGTATATCAAAGAAGAAGAATAAGAAGAAGAAAAAAAGGTTTATCAAGAGAAAAGAAGCTAAGAAAAGAAGAAGAAGAAATAGAAGAAGAAGAGAAGAATAAGAAGAAGAAGAAGAGAAAGAAGAAAGAAGAAGAAAAGAAGAAGAAGAAGAAGAGAAGAAGAGAGAAGAGTAAAGAAAAAAAAAGAAGTAATCAAGAAGAAGAAGAAGAAGAGAAAGAAGAAGAAGAAGAGAAAGAAGAAGAAGAAGAAGAAGAAGAAGAAGAAGAAAGAAGAAGAGAAGTATATAGCAGAGAAGAAGAAGAAGAGAAGAAGAAGAAGAGAAAAAATATATATATCAAGAGAAAGAAGAAGAAGAAGAAGAAGAAGAAGAAAGAAGAAAAGTATATATCAAGAGAAGAAGAAGACTCTCCGAAGAAGAAAAGAAGAAAATGTATATATCAAGAGAAAGAAGAAGAAGAAGAAAGAAGAAGAAGAAGAAGAAGAAATAGGGCAGAACAAAAAAAAGTATATATCAAGAGAAGAAGAAGAAGAAGAAGAAGAAGACTGGTTTATGAAAGAGTCACACACTGTTCATCAATTGAAGCACACACGAACTTCGTTTGGGGGAGAACTCTGATTCTATTCAGCCGCAAGTTGCCCGCAAAAGTTTTACCGAGTTTGACTGTCTTTCGTGATTTTGGTTTTTATAGTCTTTGTAGATTCAAATTCTTGGAAGAGCATGATACACTAATGTAGTTCTAAAACACACACACACACACACACACACACACACACACACACACACACACTCTCTCTCTCTCTCTCTCTCTCTCTCTCTCTCTCTCTCTCTCTCTCTCTCTCTCTCTCTCTCTCTCAATTTCTAATCTTTGCCAAGTCATTACTATAATGATGGAAAATCGTGAACCTGCACTTGTTTTCCCCCCCCTACTTAATTGTTCAGCATTATATATATATATATATATATATATATATATATATATATATATATATATATATATATATATATGCATATATTCTCTCTCTCTCTCTCTCTCTCTCTCTCTCTCTCTCTCTCTCTCACACACACACACACACACACACACACACACACACACACACACACACACACACGCATACACACACACACACACACACACACACACACACACACACACACACACACACACACACACACACACACACACACACACATTCTCTCTCTCACACTCACACACATATTCTCTCTCTCTCTCTCTCTCTCTCTCTCTCTCTCTCTCTCTCTCTCTCTAAGAAATATTGACAGCAACCATGCATCACCATATATTTCCTTATCTACCTTATAAATGTATGACTAGCTTCAACCTATGGTTTATTCCAAACTCTTGCGTTTTTTTTTTTCTCTGAGTATTCCTTCAGGTGAGAGGGAGACACGTGACTGTCAAAGGCAAGAGGAGGTCCTTTTTCGATGTTCCTTTTTAAACGAGGCGATGGACTTAGCCTAAGGCTGGTTACAAGTTGCCATCAAATCCATAAAATTTGCCGAAAGCTTGCCGAAAAGCAAGCACAACAAACTCTCTCTCTCTCTCTCTCTCTCTCTCTCTCTCTCTCTCTCTCTCTCTCTCTCTCTCTCGTGGGTTTCGAATCCCATCAGAGTCATGTGGGTTTTTCTGCCCTGACCGACTCCTACTCAGAGTTGAGTTTGCTGCGGATTCAGTTGGGAAGACTGGGACCACACAGTCGAGTTCCATCCACTTAATAGATGCGTTTCTGAGAGTCTTGCTCAGATTTCTGACCAACACTGCAGGTGCCTGTATCTTTCGGGCTTGGTTGACGCCGGGATATGTTATGAAAGGAAGCGTAGAGCACAGCCCTGTCGTGTAGTCTTAGACCAAAATGGAAATCTGTAGCATTATCTCAATCATGCCCATTCTCATCGATCAGCATAAAAAAGTCTCAAATTATGTGGCCCTTCATGCCCTGCTCTCATGATCACCTCAATTTCTGTGTCCTCTCCACGTCTGTGTTCTTGGTTTTGTTCCGTCGGGGTCACCGGTATCGGCGAGTCTATGAGGGCCTGTCGTTGGACGGACGTGGTGGATCCCTCCGGAGGGAGAGCTCACTCCC
>JADBJO010002573.1:172500-175000 GCA_016801955.1 Conus betulinus | reverse complement strand
AATGTAGCGTGTGTATGTGGCGAAAACATCTCGCCATTTCATGTTATTTTTCTTTGCCAGCAGTTGAAAAAACATTTGCCTAGTTGGCTGTCAGACATTGAGCAATCCCGCTCATCTTTCGAAAAGTTACGTTCGAATTATTACAAATATTTGACATTGTACAGGGACTGTATAAGAGTCCCATTGGTAACTTGCTCTGATGATTCCTTGTTTTGATAATGTTGTGTTCGGTAATAATTGTATTACAGTTTATGTTTTTTTTTTTCATTTAGTATAGCCGAGACCCCCCCTCCCCCCCCCACTCCCAACCCCTTTCCCTATCCCCCTGTTCCTGATCCTGACCTTCCCTCCCCTTCAATGTCATTGGAATTTACTAATTTAAACACATTTGCATATACAGTATTACAGAAGTATTTTCTCTCTCACGCGGATACACACTCACACATGTACACATACACACTCACGCGCGCGCGCGCGCACACACACACACACACACACACGCACGCACGCACGCACGCACGCACTCACGCGCGCACACACACACACGCACACACTTGGCTTTTTTTTTGTTGTCTAATATCACTTAAAGTGAAAAGACATTAAATTAAAGAACGAACGAACACACACACATGCACACGCATGCGCGCGCGCGCGCACACACACACACACACATACACACACACACACACACACACACACACACACACACACACACACACACACACACACACACACTGACTGAAACCAATTTATTGTCAGATTAACTCAAAGTTGTACTGACATTTAAGAAAACATTATGAACAGAATACCAACGTTTTTCATTCAAAGCAAAGAAGCATAATTAACACACCAAAATACGCGAGCACACATACACATACACACACAAGCGCACACACATGCGCGCGTGCGTACTCACGCACATACACTTACACATACGGACGCGCGTGCCCGCGCGCACACACACAAAAGTACGCACTTACATAAATACACAAATACACGCATCTCAATACGAACACGCCCATACCCTCTCACATACACTCAAACTTGCACACTCACACACAGACTACACACGCCAACACACACACACACACACACACACACACACACACACACACACACACACACACACACACACACACACACACACACACACACACACACCACATACTCGAGCACTCGTACACACATGTATTCACTCTCATAAACACACGCATGCACGCACACATACGCGCGCACGCACATACACATCCACGCCCATTCAGGATACGCTTCGGGCACACACACACACACACACACACACACACACACACACACACACACACACACACACACACACACACATAATTTTTCCTTCTTCCGTAAATAAAACAAAAACTATTCCTTTCTTCACTGGAATATAAACGGTTTTTCTCTAAAACTGCACGATGAAGACTTCGTTTCGTTTGTAAGTTCTTTGATTTTGTATGCCTGGCTGAAACCTTTATGGAAGATTTCCAGTTGTCTGTGTTTGTTGGCTTTGAAAAATGTTGTAAACCAGCTATGAAACTGACTACTCGTGGAAGGCGATCTGGGGGTTTACTATGTCTTAACAAAAAAGAGTTTTGTTCACTCATTAAGTCACTGGGAGTTAAGTCTGATGCTTTGCGCGCTTGTGTTATTGATAAATCTGTGTTGGGTACAATAAAAGATCTTTTGTTTGTCTGTGCATATGTACCACAGAAGGTTCACCATACTATCGTTTCATTGATTCTGAAGACTTTCAATGTGAGTGCTTGCTCTCTATTGGTGATGTTATATTTTGACAAGTGGTGATTTGAATGGTCGTACTTCGAATATTTCTCAAGACTTAAAAAGAAAGTGTTTTCCCTTTTGAAAATCAATGTTTGAGTGGTCCATTGCATGTGAGCAGGAATTCAGAAGACAACGTGTTAAATAATTATGGTAATGTGTCGCTAATATGTGCACTGCATTTGATTTGTGCACTTTGAATGGTTTGTGTGTAAGGGCGACCTCAAAGGTTGCTACACACACATTTCTGAAAGTGGTAAGAGTGTGAATGATTATTTTTTAAATGTCGCATGATATGTTTGCAACATACTTTAATGATTGTAAGTTATGCGATTGATTCTGATCACTTGCCTTTGGTCTGCGTACTAGCTTTCATAGCGAAAGCCTGGACAATGTAAAAGAACGTGTTGCTATCAGCTGGCTTGGAAAGTATGTTTGGAACGAAGCTTACGTTGACTTGTTGTGTAATGCAATGGATTCACCGGAATTTCAACAAGGAAAGCACATGGCAGTTAGTCTCATTGAAGTTAATATAAATGAAGCTTTACATGTCTTTAACGGTTTTTTAAAAGTCGCTGCTGACTGTATGAAAAAGATTAAGGCAAATGCGAAAGAAGCTGGCAATGATTGGAATAATAGAGAATGTCTTTTAAGTAAAAGAAATGCACGTAAATTATTGACTCAATATCGTCGAACTTTATCCGTACCTGAT
>JADBJO010002573.1:165000-167500 GCA_016801955.1 Conus betulinus | reverse complement strand
GGAGTGAGGGGGACCTGGAGTGAGGGGGACCTGGAGTGAGGGGGACCTGGAGTGAGGGGGACCTGGAGTGAGTGGGACCTGGACCTGAGTGAGGGACCTGGAGTGAGTGGAGTGAGGGGACCTGGAGTGAGGGGGACCTGGAGTGGGGGGGACCAGGAGTGAGGGGGACCTGGAGTGAGGGGGACCTGGAGTGAGGGGGACCTGGAGTGAGTGGAGTGTGAGGGGGACCTGGAGTGAGGGGGACCTGGAGTGAGGGGGACCTGGAGTGAGTGGAGTGAGGGGGACCTGGAGTGAGGGGGACCTGGAGTGAGGGGGACCTGGAGTGAGTGGAGTGAGGGGGACCTGGAGTGAGTGGGACCTGGAGTGAGGGGGACCTGGAGTGAGGGGGACCTGGAGTGAGGGACCTGGAGTGAGGGGGCCTGGAGTGAGTGGCATGGAACTGATGTCACTGAAGCGGAGCGGGAAGGTGAGACCGGACAGAAAGAGAAGCTGCGTCGTTGTCAGGTCGGGCTATTTCATGAATTTTCTACTCAGCGGTGGACATAATTATAACGACATTTTAACAGCTAGATGTAAACTACTAAGATAGCATACTAACATATTTTGTCAAATATAGCTACTAAAGGCTATTTGAGTTTGAGTCCTTGGGAGTAAATAAGGCGAGTGAAGAAGCGTCAGATAAACGAACAAAACAGCCTGTCATATTTAAAAACAAACAAACAAACAAACACTAGGAAACGCAAATGTCATAACTTTGTGAAATTCTATTTGTGAAAAAGGCATTTCTATGAGAATATCTGACAGTGAAGCATCAGGCACAGTAAGAGGTCAGCTATTTAACACCAAGATGAAATTACACGTACGCGCCACTTTGCTGACCAAGTACATCTGGAATACGAAGGAAACCTACCAGTCAGGGTAAAAGAAAGAAACAGACAGACAAGAAAGAAAGAAAGAAAGAAAGAAAGAAAGAAAAAGAAAGAAAAAGAAAAAAAGAAATAAAGAAAGAGAGAAACAACAAAAAAAGAAGAAAGAAAGAAAGAAAGAAAGAAAAGAAAAGAAAAAGAAAAAAAAAAAAACAGAGAGAGAGAGAAGAAGAAGAAGAGAAGAAGAAGAAGAAGAAGAAGAAGAAGAAGAAGAAAGACAGAGAAAAGAAAGAAACGTTAAACAAAGAAACAAACAAAGAAGCAGAGAAAAGAAAAAAAAAAAAAAAAGAAAAAAGAAAGACAGAAAGAAGGCAGCGAGCCCAAAGCGTTCCACAGAACTAGACCTCTAGAACGAACGTGGCACCTCGGAACGAAGAGTGCAGGTGACCTTTGCGTCATGGCCAGAAATAGCAGAACCACAGGTCAGGGCACTTCAGACCCAAGGTGTTAATAGCAAAGTCATGTAGCTCAAGAAGAGAAATGAACGTGAGAACGCGGGGGAGGTTGGAGGAGGGTGGAGAGGATAGGTGATGAAGTGCCAGAGAGAGAGAGAGAGAGAGAGAGAGGGGGGGGGGATTGGGAGAGGAGGGGCAGGTGAAGAACTGGTGGGCTGGGAACTCCCCCTGTGGGCAGGAATGGGACGAGGGAGTTGGGCATTGGAAAGAAAGGAGAAGGTGGGTAGAGGGGAGGAGGGGGGGGGGGGACCAGGGATGGGGGCTTCGGGGAGGGAAGGGGGGTGGAGGGCTTAGGTGCCTGAAGACATAACCGGTGCTTAACACGTTGTCAGAATAAGAATCTCTGATGCGATCGGCTGCTTAGAGCGCCGACTGCCACATTAGTGCACATTCTATGCTTTGTCGTCAGGCGAATCACCAGAAACCTTACAATGACGAGATTGATCTACATAGAGATGTCAACAAAGTCTGCACACGGGGTGGGCAGTGGGAGTTTGGGTGGGGGCGGGATGGGGTGGGGGGTGGGGTGGAAGTGGGGGGAGGAGGATTCGGGTTTTGTTGTTGTTGTTGTTGTTTTCGTTTTGTTTTTCTTTTAATTTTCATCTGCTTTTTTGTTATTCATGACATGTAACATATTTTATCTGCAGCTTCATGTTGACCGTTATACCGACAGTTACGTAATCTATTGTTTTCACCCACCCACTTCCTGTCCTTCCCACCCATCCTGTTTCCTTCATGCTCTCGTAGGCATTCCTCATCACACGTGAGTCGAAAAGGACTACAGCCTCCCGTGGCTTTTCTTTCGTCTCTTCTTGTCTCAACTGGATTGATGAACGGGTGAAGACCTGTTGTCATATCAACTAGATTGACGAACGGGTGAAGACCTGTTGTCATATCAACTAGATTGACGAACGGGTGAAGACCTGTTGTCATATCATCTAGATTGACGAACGAGTGAAGATCTGTTGTCATATCAACTGGATTGGCGTGGCGCTGAAGACCTGTGTTCATATCTCATTTTCAGCCAGAATGGTACACGTCTTGAGCAATCTACCCTAGCAAGAAATTAAGCTGGACTTTTCATCGTTTTCTTGCCGTTATGGATTTCTTTCTTTCTTT
>JADBJO010002573.1:147500-155000 GCA_016801955.1 Conus betulinus | reverse complement strand
TCTGACGCGGATGGTTTCAGTGAAGATGATAAATTACCATCGAGGCAATGTTTAGCTCCAGCTTTAGTAAGTATATCTGCTGTTTCGTTCCATTTCAACCCACTATGAGAGGGAACCCAGCAAAAGTCAATACATATTCCATGAATCCTTAAACAGTGTATGAGGTGATGAATATCAAAAAGTAAATCTTTCCGAGCCTTACCATCCTAATGTTCCAGAGGCTGCAAGACAGATTTTGAAATCAACACATATGAGAATATTATGAAAAGGCATGGGAGCATCATACATGTAGCTCAAAGCCATCAATATTGCATATAATTCTGCTGTAAATATGGAAAACCCTTTGCCAAGATGATAATTCTTTTTCACATTTTTGGCTAGGATGACAAAACCAGAACCACTACCAATGTTATCTAGGACTGAGCCATCAATGAGCGGAGTTTTTGTAACACACACACACACACACACACACACACACACACACACACACACACACACACACACACACACACACAATAAGCTGCGGAGTTATGTAAACGAAGCGTTAAAGAACATGTAAGCTGCTGGTGACGTCTTTCAGTTAGCGGTAAACCTCATCAGCAGGTCTAGCTTGAAAGCCGATCGTCGCTGAACAAATTATCAGGAAGTCGGTGAGTCGGGGACACAGTCGGTCCAACTAGGACATGACGCTGAAAGTGCACTAAAGAGGTTTGCTCTGTATTATCTGGTGTGAAATGCAATGCTTTCTTGCGGAAGATTTCACGTAACATGGGGGTGGAAAACAGTGTGTTCAGTGTGTTCTCTCTCTCTGTGTGTGTGGAGGAAAATCTCAAATATGTAAATACTCGTCCTCGTCACATTCCCAAGATAGTAACAAAACTCAAGTTAAATGCATGGAATACGAAATATTCTTGCCGTGTTCAAACAGCCTACCTCTCTATCTTAGTCCCTTCCCACCTCTCTCCCTCCCCCTCTCTCTCTCTCTGCGTCTCTCTCTCCCTCATTCCCTCTCTTTCTCTCTCTTCCGCCCTCTCTTTCTCTCCCCTCTCACTCTCTCTTGTCCCCCCTTTCTCTCTTTCCCCTCTCTCTATCTTCCCCCTCTTTCAGTGCCTTCTGTCTCTCTCTCTCTCTCTCTCTCTCTCTCTCTCTCTCTCTCTCTCTCTCTCTCTCTCTCTCTCTCTCTCTCTCTCTCTCTCTCACGTCTCTCTCTCTCTTCTCTCTCTCTCTCTCTCCCTCTCTCACGTCCTCTCTCTCCTCTCTCTCTCTCTCCTCTCTCTCTTCGCTCTTCCCCCCTTGTCACTCTCTCTCTCTCTCTCTCTCTCTCTCTCTCTCTCTCTCTCTCTCTCTCTCTCTCTCTGTGTCAACACAACAGCTTTTGTGTTTAATTTGTTGAGCTACTAAAGAGCGGCGAAAAAAAAATATTTTTTCAGACAACTATTGTCACACAGACAGCAGCAATTTATGTGAACAGATTGACGGTTTGGGGCACATCAAGGCTGGCTCTTCGAAAAATGCTCCATATTAACAACGACTCTTTTCGTGTTTACTCTAGGTGCCAACAGTCAAGAATATTCAGCTCTCGCGTGTATACTTGAGCATGCACACACACACACACACACACACACACACACACACACACACACACACACACACACACACACACACACACACAACACACACACACACACAAACACTGCACTCCCACTCCAACTCATGTAAACTGCTAGCGGGTTGATCCTTTGATAATGATGATCGATGCACAAACTGTATTTTCATAAGGCATCGGCGCAGCCATTGATTCCATGACCTGAGCGACCACTCAACGCAGTCACACACACACTGTGTGTGTGATTGTCGGCGCCCCTGAGTTCCACTCCGATATTCGTCGGGTCTAATGACCCTGAAAAACTCTTTGGATTCATCAGATGAATCCACTCGATCCACCTCTTTGTCTTAGGCTTCAGCTGATCATTTCCAGGGGCAAAGGTAACCTCAATGGGACGGCCGTACCGACAGAAAATTTGACTTCATCGCAGAAACGGCAAGACGGGGATGGCGGGGGGGAGGGGGGGGGGGGGGAGGGGGGGGGGGCGGAGGCGGGAAGGTGGTTGTGGGGGGGGGGGGGATCGGAATACCTCCGTTGGTCAGAGCAATAGACTCGTGATCCTGGCGATCCTGGTTTGACACTTCGAATCTCCGACGGGCCGTTTCGGTTCAGGGTTTGCTTGTTTGTTTGTTTAGTAGTAATAATAATAATTATAATAATAGTAATAATAACAATGACAATGATAATACTGATGATAATAATAATAATAACAATAATAATAATAATAATAATAATAATAATAATAATAATAATATAACGCACGCACGCATGCTCGCCTGCACACACACACACACACACACACACACACACACACACACACACACACACACACACTGACGCAAACGAAATGAAGGATAAGTCCTCTTCTCTCCCCCGTACTCCACACCATGCCCTCTCTGTCTGTCTGTCTGTCTGTCTGTCTCTCTCTCTCTCTCTCTCTCTCTCTCTCTCTCTCTCTCTCTCCCCCCCCCCCCCCCCCCTTGTTTGGCATCATGCTGTTTGTGTGTAATCATGTGTTGATGCATACCTTGTATCATTTAGTATTAACTTCTTAGTAACGGAAAAGTACGAACAATGGCTAACTAAGCCAATACTTTAACCGTTACAAAATAAAGAAATCTCTCTCTCTCTCTCTCTCTCTCTCTCTCTATATATATATCTCTCTCTCTCTCTCTCTCTCTCTCTCTCTCTCTCTCTCTCTCTCTCTCTCTCTCTCTCTCTCTCTCTCTCAGTTCATCCGACCTCATAACTACGGAGTGTTATGACTGGGAATCTTACACAACCATCGATAAAGGGGAGGTAAAAAACCCAGGAAGTAGAGCAAGAACAGAAAGGTAGGGAGGAAGGAAGAAGGACAGAAGGTAGGGAGGAAGAAGGACAGAAAGGAAGGACGGACGGAAGAAGGACAGAATGGTAGGGAAGGAAGAAGGAGAGAAAGGAAGGAAGAAATGAAAAGAAGAACAGAAAGGTAGGGAGGAAGAAGGACAGAAAGGAAGAAAGGAAGGAAGGAAGAAGGACAGAAATGTAGGGAGGAAGGAAGAAAGAAGGACAGAAAAGGTAGGGAGGAAGGATGGAGAAAGGACAGAAAGGTAGGAAGAAGGTAGAAGGACAGAAATGTAGGGATGATGGAAGGAAGAAGGACAGAAAGGTAGGGAGGAAGGAAGGACAGAAAGATAGGGAGGAAGGAAGGACAGAAAAAGGAAGGAAGGAAGAAGGACAGAAAGATAGAGAGGAAGGAAGGACAGAAAGGAAGGAAGGAAGGAAGAAAGGAGAAAGGTAGGAAGGAAGGAAGAAGGACAGAAAGGAAGGAAGGAAGAAGGACAGAAAGGTAAGGAGGAAGGAAGAAGGAGGACAGAAAAGGTAGGGAGGAAGGAAGAAGGACAGAAAGGTAAGGAGGAAGGAAGAAGGACAGAAAGGTAGGGAGGAAGGAAGGACAGAAAGCTAAGGAGGAAGAAGGACAGAAAGGTAGGGAGGAAGAAGGACAGAAAGGTAAGGAGGAAAAAGGACAGAAAGGTAAGGAGGAAGAAGGACAGAAAGGTAGGGAGGAAGAAGGACAGAAAAGGTAAGGAGGAAGGACCAGAAAGGTAAGAAGGAAGAAGGACAGAAAGGTAAGGAGGAAGAAGGACAGAAAGGAAAGGAAGGAAGGAAGGAAAGAAGGAACAGAAAGGTAAGAAGGAAGGAAGGACAGAAAGGTAAGGAGGAAGGAAGGACAGAAAGGTAAGGAGGAAGGAAAGGAAGGACAGAAAGGAAGGAAGGAAAAAGAACAGAAAGATAGGGAGGAAGGGAAGGAAGGACAGAAAGGTAGGGAGGAAGGAAGAAGGACAGAAAGGAAGGAAGGAAGAAGAACAGAAAGATAGGGAGGAAGGAAGGACAGAAAGGTAAGGAGGAAGAAGGACAGAAAGGTAGGGAGGAAGGAAGGAAGAAGGACAGAAAGATAGGGAGGAAGGAAGAAGGACAGAAAGGTAAGGAGGAAGGAAGAAGGACAGAAAGGAAGGAAGGAAGAAGAACAGAAAGATAGGGAGGAAGGAAGGACAGAAGGTAGGGAGGAGGAAGGAAGAAGGACAGAAAGGTAGGGAGGGAGGGAAAGAAAGAAGGACAGAAAGGAAGGAAGGAAGAAGGACAGAAAGGTAGGAAGGAAGGAAGGAAGGACAGAAATGTAGGGAGGAAGGAAGAAGGACAGAAAAGTAAGGAGGAAGGAAAAAGGACAGAAAGGTAGGGAGGAAGGAAGGACACAGAATGGTAAGGGGAAGGAAGGACAGAAAGGAAGGAAGGAAGAAGGACAGAAAGGAAGGAAAGAAGGAAAGGACAGAAATGTAGGGAGGAAGGAAGAAGGACAGAAAGGTAGGAAGGAAGAATGAAAGAAAGGTAGGAAGGAAGGAAGGACAGAAAGGTAGGGAGGAAGGAAGGACAGAATGGTAAGGAGCAAGGAAGAAGAACAGAAAGGTAAGGAGGAAGGAAGAAGGACAGAAAGGTAGGGAGGAAGGAAGGACAGAAAGGTAGGGAGGAAGGAAAGGAAGGACAGAAAGGTAGGGAGGAAGGAAGGACAGAAAGGTAAGGAGGAAGGAAGGACAGAAAGGTAGGGAGGAAGGAAGAAGAAGACAGAAAGGTAAGGAGGAAGGAAGGACAGAATGGTAAGGAGGAAGGAAGGACAGAAAGGTAAGGAGGGAAGGAAGGACAGAAAGGTAGGGAGGAAGGAAAGGAAGGACAGAAAGGCAAGGAGGAAGGAAGGACAGAAAGGTAAGGAGGAAGGAAGGACAGAAAGGTAAGGAGGAAGGAAGAAGGACAGAAAGGTAAGGAGGAAGGAAGAAGGACAGAAAGGTAAGGAGGAAGGAAGGACAGAAAGGTAAGGAGGAAGGAAGGAGAGAAAGGTAGGGAGGAAGGAAGAAGGACAGAAAGGTAGGGAACAGGAAGGACAGAAAGGTAGGGAGGAAGGAAGAGAAGGACAGAAAGGTAGGGAGGAAGGAAGGACAGAAAGGTAGGAGGAAGGAAGAAGGACAGAAAGGCAAGGAGGAAGGAAGGACAGAAAGGTAAGGAGGAAGGGAGAAGGACAGAAAGGCAAGGAGGAAGGAAGGACAGAAAGGTAAGGAGGAAGGAAGGACAGAAAGGTAGGGAGGAAGGAAGAAGGACAGAAAGGTAAGGAAGAAGGAAGGACAGAAAGGTAAGGAGGAAGGAAGGACAGAAAGGTAAGGAGGAAGGAAGGACA
This sequence comes from Conus betulinus, assembly GCA_016801955.1. NCBI lineage: Eukaryota > Metazoa > Mollusca > Gastropoda > Neogastropoda > Conidae > Conus > Conus betulinus. The sequence continues at coordinate 149,691 of JADBJO010002573.1, read as the reverse complement.
GAAAGGTAAGGGTAAAGGAAGAAGGACAGAAAGGTAGGGAGGAAGGAAGGACAGAAAGGTAAGGAGGAAGGAAGAAGGACAGGACAAGGGTAGGGAGGAAGGAAGGACAGAAAGGTAAGGAGGAAGGGAGAAGGACAGAAAGGTAGGGAGGAAGGAAGGAAGAAAGGTAGAAAGGAAGGAGGGAGGAAGGAAGGTAGAAAGGTAAGGAGGAAGGAAGGACAGAAAGGTAAGGAGGAAGGAAGGAAGACAGAAAGGTAGGGAGGAAGGAAGGAAGGACAGAAAGGTAAGGAGGAAGGAAGACAGAAAGGTAGGGAGGAAGGAAGAAGGACAGAAATGTAGGGAGGAAGGAAGGACAGAAAGGTAAGGAGGAAGGAAGGACAGAAAGGTAGGGAGGAAGGAAGGACAGAAAGGTAAGGAGGAAGGAAGGACAGAAAGGTAGGGAGGAAGGAAGCACAGAAAGGTAAGGAGGAAGGAAGGACAGAAAGGTAGGGAGGAAGGAAAGAAGGACAGAAAGGTAGGGGAGGAAGGAAAAAAAGGACAGAAAGGTAGGAAGGAAGAAGGACAGAAAGGAAGGAAGGAAGGAAGGAAGGACAGAAATGTAGGAGGAAGGAAGGAAGGACAGAAAGGTAGGGAGGAAGGAAGAAGGACAGAAATGTAGTGAGGAAGGAAGAAGGACATAAATGTAGGGAGGAAGGAAGGACAGAAAGGAAGGAAGGAGGAAGAAGGACAGAAAGGAAGGAAGGAAGGACAGAAAAGGTAAGGAGGAAGGAAGGACAGAAAGGTAGGAAGGAAGGACAGAAAGGGTAAGGAGGAAGGAAGAAGGACAAAGAGGTAGGGAGGAAGGAAGAAGGACAAAAGAGTAGGGAGGAAGGAAGAAGGACAAAAAGGAAGGAAGGAAGAAAGAAGGACAGAAAGATAGGGAGGAAGGAAGGAAGGAAGAGTGGCAGAAAGTTAGGGAGGAGGAAGGAAGAAAGACAGACAGAAAGGTAGGGAGGAAGGAGAAGAACAGAAAGGTAGGGAGGAAGGAAGGACAGAAAGGTAAGGAGGAAGGAACGAACAAGGACAGAAAGGTATTGAGGAAGGAAGGAAGAAAGACAGAAAAGTATTGAGGAAGGAAGGAAGAAGGACAGAAAGATAGGGAGGAAGGAAGGAAAAAGGACAGAAAGGTAAGGAGGACGGAAGAAGAAGGACAAAAAGGTAGGGAGGAAGGAAGGGGAAAAGGACAGAAAGGTAAGGAGGACGGAAGAAGGACAGAAAGGTAGGGAGGAAGGAAGGAAAAAGGACAGAAAGGTAAGGAGGACGGAAGAAGGACAGAAAGGTAAGGAGGACGGAAGAAGAAGACAGAAAGGTAGGGAGGAAGGAAGGAAAAAGGACAGAAAGGTAAGGAGGAAGGAAGGACAGAAAGGTAAGGAGGAAGGAAGAAGGACAGAAAGGTAAGGAGGAAGAAGAAAGGACAGAAAGGTAGGAGAAGATAGGGAGGAAGGGAGGAAGAAGGACAGAAAGGTTGAAAGGAAGGAAGAAGGATGTATGGAAGGTGGAAAACCGGACGCCGGAAAGAAAAGAAAAGACAGAAGAGAGAGAGAGAGAGAGAGGAGAGAGAGAGAGAGAGAGAGAGAGAGAGGGAGAGAGAGAGAGAGAGACAGACAGACAGACAGACAGACAGACAGACAGACAGAAAAGAAAAGAAAGAAGCCTTGAAGAGGAAGATGATGGTTGATGTTTTCAAAGCTGATCTGAACTCCATGGTGATTTTGACTCAGAGCGTTGATTTGGATTCAGATTAAGCAGCAAGACACACTGTCTGTCTGTCTGTCTGCCTGCCTGTCTGTCTGTCTGTCCGTCTGTCTCTGTCTGTCTGTCTGTCTGCTTGTTTGTCTACCTGCCTGTCTATCCTCTCTCTCAGATCCTTGAAACCCACTCCTGTCCTCACCAGATGTTTGCCGACGACACCCAGCGAAGATGCTCGGGGAATGCCTCTAATATCGACCAAATGAAGGGCGAATTGTCTGAATGTGTGTCCGTCGTTCGGGACTGGATGGCTGAAAACAAACTTCAGCTAAACCATGATAACACTGAAGCCTTACTGTTTAGCTCACCAGGAGCAAAAACACCCGCTCTTTCTGTGTCTTCTCCACTTCTGATCTGCAGTACTGTTACCCCCTTCTCAGAAAAAGGTTAAAAACCCTGGCGT
>JADBJO010002573.1:132500-135000 GCA_016801955.1 Conus betulinus | reverse complement strand
ATCTGATACCGCTCTCTCCCACGCTATGCTGCTGTCTGGCACCATTCTACCACGCTATTCTGCTATCTGACACCGCTTTCCCACATTATTCTGCTGTCTGGCACCGCTCTCCCACGTTATTCTGCAATCTGGCACCGCTCTCCCACGCCATTCTGCTACCTGGCACCGCTCTCCCACGCTATTCTGCTATCTGACACCGCTCTCCCACGCTATTCTGCAATCTGGCACCGCTCTCTCCCACGCTATTCTGCTATCTGACACCGCCCTCCCACGCCATTCTGCTATCTGGCACCGCTCTCTCCCACGCTATTCTGCTATCTGACACCGCTCTCTCCCACGCTATTCTGCAATCTGGCACCGCTCTCCCACGCCATTCTGCTATCTGGCACCGCTCTCTCCCACGCTATTCTGCTATCTGGCACCGCTCTCTCCCACGCTATTCTGCTATCTGGCACCGCTCTCCCACGCTATCTGCTATCTGGCACCGCTCTCCGACGCTATTCTGCTGTCTGGCACCGCTCTCCCCCACGCTATCTGCTATCTGGCACCGCTCTCTCCCACGCTATCTGCTACCTGGCACCGCTCTCCGACGCTATTCTGCTATCTGGAACCGCTCTCCCACGCTATCTGCTATCTGGCACCGCTCTCTCCCCACGCTATTCTGCTGTTTGGCACCACTCTCCCACGCTATCCTACTATCTGATACCCGCTCTCCCACGCTATTCTGCTATCTGGCACCGCTCTCTCCCCACGCCATTCTCCTGTCTGGCACCGCTCTCTCCCCACGCTATTCTGCTGTCTGGCGTCGCTCTCGCACGCTATTCAGCTGTTTGGCAAAGCTCTCCCACGCTATTCTGCTGTCTGGCACGCTCTCCCACGACTATTCTGCCGTCTGGCACAGCTCTCCCACGCTATTCGGCTGTCTGGTACCGCTCTCCCCACGCTATTCTGCTATCTGGCTCCTCTCTCCTACACCATTCTGCCATCTGGTGCCGCTCTCCCACGCTATTCTGCTGTCTGCTACCGCTCTCCCCACGCTATTCTGCTATCTGGCACAGCTCTCCCAGCCATTCCACTATCTGGCACCGCTCTCTCCCACGCCATTCTGCTGTCTGGCACCGCTCTGCCACGCCATCCTGCTGTCTGGCACCGCTCTCTCCCACGCCATTCTGCTGTCTGGCACCGCTCTCCCCACACTATTCTGCTATCTGACACCGCTTTCCCACGCCATTCTGCTGTCTGGCACCGCTCTCCCCACGCTATTCTCTGCTATCTGACACCGCTTTCCGACGCTATTCTGCTGTTTGGCACCGCTCTCTCCCACACTATTCTGCTATCTGGTACCGCTCTCCCACTCCATTCTGCTATCTGGTACCGCTCTCTCCCACGCTATTCTGCTGTCTGGCACCGCTCTCTCTCCACGCACGCTATTCTGCTGTCTGGCGCCGCTCCCGCACGCCATTCTGCTGTCTGGCACCGCTCTCTCCCACGCTTTTTCTGCTGTCTGGCACTGCTCTCCCACGCTATTCGGCTGTATGGTACCGCTCTCCCCCCACCATTCTGCTGTCTGGCACCGCTCTCTCCCACGCTATTCTGCTGTCTGGCACCGCTCTCGCACGCCATTCTGCTGTCTGGCACCGCTCTCTCCCACGCTTTTCTGCTGTCTGGCACTGCTCTCCCACGCTATTCGGCTGTATGGTACCGCTCTCCACTCCATTCTGCTGTCTGGCACCGCTCTCGCACGCCATTCTGCTGTCTGGCACCGCTCTCTCCCACGCTTTTCTGCTGTCTGGCACTGCTCTCCCACGCCATTCTACTATCTGGCACCCCTCTCTCCCACGCTATTCTGTTGTCTGGCACCGCTCTCACACGCCATTCTGCTGTCTAGCACCGCTCTCCCACGCTATTCTGCTGTCTGACACCGCTCTCCCACGCTATTCTGCTGTCTGGCACCGCTCTCCCCACGCTATTCGGCTGTATGGTACCGCTTTCCCACGCTATTCTGCTATCTGGCACCCGCCCTTATACGCCATTCTGCTGTCTGGCACCGCTCTCCCCACGCCATTCTGCTATCTGGTATCGCTCTCCCAGCCATTCCGCTATCTGGCACCGCTCTCTCCCACGCTATTCTGCTGTCTGGCACCGCTCTCCCACGCTATTCTGCTATCTGGCGCCGCTCTCTCCCACGCCCCTTCTGCTGTCTGGCACCGCTCTCTCCCACGCCCTTCTGCTGTCTGGCACCGCTCTCCCACGCTATTCTGCTATGTGACACCACTTTCCCACGCTATTGTGCTATCTGGCACCGCTCTCTCCCACGCTATTCTGCTGTATGGCACCGCTCTCCCACGCTACTTTGCTGTCTGGCACCGCTCTCCCGCGCTATTTTGCTGTCTGGCACCGTTCTCCCCCCACGCCATTCTGCTGTCTGGCACCGCTCTCCCACACCATTCTGCTGTCTGGCATCGCTCTTCCACGCTATTTTGCTATCTGGCACCGCACT
>JADBJO010002573.1:120000-122500 GCA_016801955.1 Conus betulinus | reverse complement strand
AGGGATAGGAGACAATGAAAGCTCTGGTTGTTTAAAATGTGGGTGAGCCTCAAGTAACGAGAAAAGTTGGAATCATTTAACAGTAATGTAAAAACTAGTTTAAATTCATCAAGCATGCCACTTTTTCAAATCGTTAGTATTCATACCGAGACTAATCCTTTTCCCCATCGATCAATCAAACGTCAACACGCCCTGGTAGTCATCACCCTAACCAGCCACCCAGACAACCATCACCCTAACCAGCCATCCCAGACAACCATCACCCTAACCAGCCACCCGGACAACCATCACCCTAACCAGCCACCCAGACAACATCACCCTAACCAGCCACCCAGACAACCATCACCCTAACCAGCCATCCAGACAACCATCGCCCTAACCAGCCACCCAGACAACCATCCGTCACACGCCAGCACGCCCGTGTACCTCTGAAGCGTTGATATTTCCCAGGTCAAACACGTCCCGAAACTCCTGAATGGCGGCAGCAAAAGTGTTCTTGGACTCGAAGTCCACCATGCTGATGACGTTGCCCCCCGGAGATGGGCATCTGGGTCTCGGAGCTGGTCCAGGTCCAGGTGGACATGTTCTGGATGGCCTCCTCCAGCTTCAGGCGGAACTTGATGACCCCACGGAACATGCTCGGGTCCAGCTGGGAGCTGAGGTACATGGCGGAGATGCCTCGCTCCAGCTGGATGAAGTGCACGATGGTGCCAATCTGCATGTTGAGCGCGACGTGGGCTTTGATGTTTTGGATGTTGCTGAGCTTCTCGATGTCCTGTGCCAGGATGTAGCTGTTCTGGATCAGCAGGGACACCATGGGCACCAGAGCGATCAACAGGATCAGCTGGGCCACCCGACGACGACCTGGAGGGGAGTTTGGGGACAGAGGCAGCGTACAGACACCGGTGAGTGAACACCTCAAGATGTCGGTGAGTCCATCAAGCCATCCATCCACTCCTCAATTCGTCCATCAGTTCCTTTTTTTTCATTCATCCGACCATTCATCTCTCTGTCAGTCCAACCATGTACGCATTCATCTATCCATCCATGCATCCACCTATCCATTCACCCACCTCTTAATTCATCTATGGATTGATTTATCCATCGCTCACTAATTCGTCAGCGGACCCATCGATTTATTCATCCAGCCATCTTTTAATTCGATCATTCATCCAATTATTCATTCATCAATTTTTTCTGTCAATTCAACCATTCATCCATCTGCTAATCGATCGATCCATCTGTTTACCCATCCATTCATCCATCCACCCATCTATTCATCAATCCACCTGCCCACTCAATCATACATCTATTCATTCATTCATCCCATTCATCTTCCTGTACATTCATCCATCTTTCATCTGATCCATGAATTTTCCAAGCAGGTTTTTTGAGTTAGTGTCAAAAGGAGTAAATTTTGACGGGACGTCCATCTTGCGCCGAATTTGAGAAGGTAAGTGATTGCTCGTTCTTCGTTTTCATCGTCCTGATGTTGTGTATCGTGCCCGAAGATGACCTAAGAGGTCGAAACCCGTCGTGTTTTGTCTTGTAAATGTTTTGACTCGTAAATATTTGTCCCAGTTAGCCGGCGGATTTACTTTATATTCCTTTTAGAACAGGTTTTATGAGCAAAACACCAACATCCAAGTTGTCATCCAAAGAAAACGCACCTGCCACAAAAAAGCAAACAAACAAACAAAATCGCATATTGAGACGATCAACCAGACTACAGAAATTTTGGCAACGCTTTCTGAATCCAGGGGCAGAAAAAAGTGGTTGACTGGTCTGGTTGTAAAACAAGACCAACACCACCAACACCACCAACACCAGCACACCTGTGCGGCTACAGGGGAAAATGTGGCTTTCATGAAACACAGCATGGTGTATGGCTGTGTAGATCAGACAGCTATAGCACTGCACGTGTATGGCTGTGTAGATCAGACAGCTGTAGCACTGCATGGTATGGCTGTGTAGATCAGACAGCTATAGCACTGCACGGTGTAGATCAGACAGCTATAGCACTGCACGGTGTAGATCAGACAGCTATAGCACTGCACGGTGTATGGCTGTGTAGATCAGACAGCTATAGCACTGCACGGTGTATATCAGACAGCTATAGCATTGCACAGTGTAGATCAGACAGCTATAGCACTGCAGGGTGTATATCAGACAGCTATAGCACTGCACGGTGTAGATCAGACAGCTATAGCACTGCACGGTGTATGGCTGTGTAGATCAGACAGCTATAGCACTGCACGGTGTATATCAGACAGCTATAGCACTGCACGGTGTAGATCAGACAGCTATAGCACTGCACGGTGTAGATCAGACAGCTATAGCACTGCACGGTGTATGGCTGTGTAGATCAGACAGCTATAGCACTGCACGGTGTATATCAGACAGCTATAGCATTGCACAGTGTAGATCAGACAGCTATAGCACTGCACGGTGTATATCAGACAGCTATAGCACTGCACGGTGTAGATCAGACAGCTATAGC
>JADBJO010002573.1:110000-112500 GCA_016801955.1 Conus betulinus | reverse complement strand
GTGGTTGTATAGAGAGAAGAGTGGGAGATAGCAGGAGAGTGGTTGTATAGAGAGAAGAGTGGGAGATAGCAGGAGAGTGGTATAAATAGACTTAAGAGAAGGAGATAGCAGGAGAGTGACTGTATAGAGAGAAGAGTGGGAGATAGCAGGAGAGTGGTATAAATAGACTGAAGAGAAGGAGATAACAGGGAGAGCGATTGTATAGAGAGAAGAGTGGGAGATAGGAGGAGAGTGACTGTATAGAGAGGAGAGTGGGAGATAGCAGGAGAGTGACTGTTTAGAGAGAAGTGTGGGAGATAGCAGGAGAGTGACTGTATAGAGAGGAGAGTGGGAGATAGCAGGAGAGTGGTATAAATAGACTGAAGAGTAGGAAATAGCAGGAGATTGATTGTGTATAGAGTGAAGAGTCGGAGATAGCAAGAGAGTGATTGTACATAGAGAGAAGAGTGGGAGATAGCAGGAGAGTGATTGTATAGAGAGACAACAGTGGAAGAAAGCAGGAGAGTGATTGTATAGAGAGAGAACAGTGGGAGAGATAGCAGGAGAGTGATTGTGTATAGAGAGAGAAACAGTGGGAGTTATCAGGAGAGTGATTGTTTAGAGAGAGAACAGTGAGAGAAACAGCAGTAATTGTATAGGGAGAGATCAGTGGGAGATAGCAGTGATTGTATAGAGAGAGAACAGTGGGAGACAGCAGTGACTGTATAGAGATAGAACAGTGGGAGCTAGCAAGAGAGTGATTCTATGGAGAGAGAGAAGAGTGGGAGATAGCAGGAGAGTGATTTAGAGAGAGAGACGAGTGGAAGATAGCAGTGATTGTAAAGAGGGAGAAGAGTGGGAGATAGCAGTGATTGTATAGAGAGAGTGTGAGATAGCAGGAGAGTGATTGTATATAGAGAGAAGTGTAGAAGATAGCAGTGATTGTATATAGAGAGAAGTGTGGGACACAGCAGTGACTGTATATAGACAGAAGTGTGGGACACAGCAGCAGTGACTGTATATAGACAGAAGTGTGGGGCACAGCAGTGACTGTATATAGACAGAAGTGTGGGCGCAGCAGTGACTGTATATAGACAGAAGTGTGGGACGCAGCAGTGACTGTATATAGACAGAAGTGTGGGACGCAGCAGTGACTGTATATAGACAGAAGTGTGGGGCGCAGCAGTGACTGTATATAGACAGAAGTGTGGGGCGCAGCAGTGACTGTATATAGACAGAAGTGTGGGACGCAGCAGTGACTGTATATAGACAGAAGTGTGGGACGCAGCAGTGACTGTATATAGACAGAAGTGTGGGGACGCAGCAGTGACTGTATATAGACAGAAGTGTGGGACACAGCAGTGACTGTATATAGACAGAAGTGTGGGACACAGCAGTGATGTATATAGACAGAAGTGTGGGACACAGCAGTGACTGTATATAGACAGAAGTGTGGGACACAGCAGTGACTGTATATAGACAGAAGTGTGGGACACAGCAGTGACTGTATATAGACAGAAGTGTGGGACACAGCAGTGACTGTATATAGACAGAAGTGTGGGACACAGCAGTGACTGTATATAGACAGAAGTGTGGGACACAGCAGTGACTGTATATAGAGAGAAGTGTGGGACACAGCAGTGACTGTATATAGAGAGAAGTGTGGGACATAGCGGGAGGATGATCATACCATGCTTAGAATGGACGGGACAAGACACGTTTTGCAGAGCAATGGACGCTGGTTTGATCTGGGTGAAGTCACATGCACTTCCAGTTCCCTGTCATTCCGTAGAGTGTTGACACATTTTGCAGAGCAATAGATGCTGGTTTGAATTGTGTGAAGTCACATGCACTTCCTATTCCCTGATCTGTGTGAAGTCACATGCACTTCCTATTCTCTATTTTCCCGTGGACAGGTCACTGGGACCGAGTGATGCTGTTTGAAAGACAGTTGGAGTCCAAGCTCTCTTTCTCTCTCTCTCTCTCTCTCTCTCTCTCTCTCTCTCTCTCTCTCTCTCTCTCTCTCTCTCTCTCTCTCTCTCTCGTTTAGACTCCCAGGACAAATCAAATGTAACTGAACAGGACTATACACAAAGAGAGAGGACCGTAGCTGAAACAGAGACATGCTCATACCTCCAAACCAATGCTACTTGGTTTGGGCCATCTGCACCTGTGGGTGTTTTAGAAGGGGCTACCTGGTTTATATACTGTGGGACTGTGGACGTCTCCTCTGTCTAACAACACATCTCGCACGTTTGCCAGGAACAATTCATGAACGAATTAGGCACTGAACAAGATCTGCTTTGATGTAAGCTTTGAGAGAGAGAGAGAGAGAGAGAGAGAGAGAGAGAGAGAGAGAGAGAGAGAGAGAGAGAGAGAGAGAGAACTCAGAAAGCTTTGATGTCCATCATTACCTTGGGCCCCAACAAATGGTACACATGGAAGGGTGAGGGAGTGGGTAGGAATGGGATGAAGTTAATACATATGTTATTGCAAACAGACCAGAAAAGCATTGTAATAT
>JADBJO010002573.1:95000-97500 GCA_016801955.1 Conus betulinus | reverse complement strand
CTTCTTTACTAAGTGCTGCATCAGCATCGAGTGAGCTGGGCGGGGGTTGAAACGGGAGTCTGAAACATTCTCATACAGGATCGTCTATTGTTTAAAAAAAAAAAAAGAAAAAAGAAAGAAAGAAACAAACATGTATGAACAAGAATTTCAAAAGGTTTGGACAAATGGTAACGTTCATTTGATGCGGAAGCATTTTGGGTGTTATGACCATTTCACGACCAGGTAGGTCTGCCACAAGTATCGATTATTTCCGGCTCATAGATGACTCGTCATATCGTTAAATTTATTGCAGGAAAAATGCGCTTGCAAAGCTTACTGATTTTTGTGACAAAAACGAGATTCAATTTTGTAATCGAGCTGATAGTAGGACAAGAAGATCAAACGTGATGATATTAAATCAAAAGTTCGGTTTTACGTTTCCTACCTCATTAAAAAAAATGCATCAAACATACCGTGGTTACCTGAATTGTTTTGTTTCTTTTTTTGTCCTCTTCTACGGTGTCAAAATGTTTAAAATCAGAGGGCGGTGATTGAGAGTTTGTATTCTTCTTCAACTATTCCTGCCATGTGCATGGACGAGCTGGGTTTCTTTTTTTTTCTTTTCTTTTCTTTTTTTTTTTTTTTATTAAGGGACATTTCCTTTGTTTGATAAGTTTGCCTCTTCTTCGCATCTGTGTCAGATGAACGGGTACAGTAGATGGCAATACTTTGGAGAAATTATTTTGGAATGTCATCTTGGAAGAAGAAAAAATCACTCACATTTTAAAAAAAATATCGAAATAAACGCCAGTTTGCAGGTTGAAAACATACTCTTCACACATTTTTTTAAATATCCAAGTAAGTTTTGTCCCATGAAAGATTGTTACGTAAATACAAGACCATTGATGTATCTTGGCAAGTGCATCCAAGAATAAAGGCCGCTGGAAACGGGCATTCCTGAACCGTTTTTCGTGGTATACCTAACTCCAGCGTTACTGATCAATCTGGCAGGTAATTTCCTAAAATGTGTCACCAAACGATCGCAATGGTATGGTATGCCGATAGGCTATACGCGTGAAACAAAGCATGCATTTTCTTTATTTCCAAGGTTATTAAGACAATCTTACTCTAAAGAGTATTTGAACTACCTCCGCCAGATCACATGGGCAAACAAATTACATGACAAAACGCGGCGCGTTTCGACCTCTTAGGTCTTCTTCAGGCTAGAAAAACAACACTCAGGACAAGAGAAAAGGAAGAACGAGCGATCACTTATCCTGTCAAATTCGGCGCAAGATGGGCGTTGAATCAAGATAAATGATTGCTCGTTGCTAAGTTTCGTTTTTCTTGCTTGAAGAAGACCTTGGTAGTCGAAACGCGTCGTCTTTTGTCCTGTAATTCGTTTGCCCATGTTATCTGGCGGAGGTAATTCAAATACCTTTTAGAATTTGTTGAAATGTCCGCCTGCAGTCACCTCCCATTGCAAGGAAGAAAACATTAGTAAGTGCCATTGCAAGGAAGAAAATCTTCGTAAGTGCCATTGCAAGGAAAAAAAAATCTTAGTAAGTGCCATTGCAAGGAAGAAAATGTAAGTGCCATTGCAAGGAAGAAAATCTTAGTAAGTGCCATTGCAAGGAAGAAAGTCTTAGTAAGTGCCATTGCAAGGAAGAAAATGTAAGTGCCATTACAAGGAAGAAAACATTAGTAAGTGCCATTGCAAGGAAGAAAATGTAAGTGCCATTGCAAGGAAGAAAACATTAGTAAGTGCCATTGCAAGGAAGAAAATGTAAGTGCCATTGCAAGGAAGAAATCTTAGTAAGTGCCATTGCAAGGAAGAAAAATCTTAGTAAGTGCCATTGCAAGGAAGAAAGTCTTAGTAAGTGCCATTGCAAGGAAGAAAATGTAAGTGCCATTACAAGGAAGAAAACATTAGTAAGTGTAATTGCAAGTAAGAACATCTTCGTAAGTGCCATTTACTTAATGGTATGGATCCTTTTGTAGGACATAGGAAAGTATGCTTTCTTTGAAAAATTATGACCTTCTGGCAATATAACCATATCTGAAGTAGGACCCCACTCAGAATGGGAATGGAAACAGAGCTCATTTCGTACCTGAATATTCCGGCTGAAGTAAGATTGTCTGCCTCACAGCCCGACACCTAGCACAGAAAGCACCAAAAACTCCAACTACACCACTACTTCTATTTCTCACACTTTTCATGTTGAAATTTTTCAGCTTTGTTTTTCAATCAGCCGACTAGAGTGTAATGCTTTGGGCTCATTACTTGTAGGTTTGAACAAATTATGCAGCTCACCTTCCATACAAAATGCCAGAACAGACTAGAGAACCGTTTTAATCTTCTGTGCAGAATGCCACAACAGAGTACAGAACAGTTTACTCGTCTGCTTGCTGATCTGCACTGGCTTCCGGTTTACAGTTTGATGAAATGCAAAACCGACCTACATCAGCACTGCTGCATTGTCATGATTCAGACAGAACCACCGTATCTGACTGGGTTTAT
>JADBJO010002573.1:70000-90000 GCA_016801955.1 Conus betulinus | reverse complement strand
AGAGTGTTTAGACGAGAGTGAGTGAGATCTGGGGGGTATCCGGGGGGAGGGGGGTCTTTATTTTATAGAGAAGCATGACAAGTCGAGAAGAGAGGTCCCGAGACTGGAGGCCTCGTGTGTGGTGGGGTGTGTCGTCCATGTGTGTGAAAAAGAGGAGAGAGAGTTGAGAGAGAGAGAGAGGAGTGTTCTGAGTGTTGTGTGTGTGGTGTAGTGGGGTGGTGTACAGAGTGAGAGTCGAGGACGAGATAATGGTGTGTGTGCTCTGTGATGATGCGAAGCGTGCATGCGGAGAAAGAGAGTCAGAGAGGCGAGGAGAATGTGGAGACAACAAGAGGGAGGAGAGGGTAGAATGTACTCTGAACAATGGGGAACCGAAGATAGGAGATGAGTGGATCCCAAAGATCATTTCCAGAGCATACTAGGAAAAAGGAGGTGGTGGTGGAGTACAGCCAGTTAGGGATGATGTGGGACATGAGATGAGGTGAACAGATAAGTCTGGGACGAGTTCCTGAGAGTTAGGGAGCTTCAGACTTATGAGGGGAGACAGATAGTAATCTGATAAGGGGGGGGGGGGGTGGAAGGGAGGGGGGGGGGCGGGGGGGCCGGGGGGTGAATCAACAAATAAGGATAAGAAGGTAGAGGAGATTAGAAATTTTTTTGAGGAATTGAAGAGAGGAGAGATCTGTTTTCATGAGGACATGGAAAAGAGAGAGCCTGTCAATGTTTACTCTCAGAAGCTCAGATTCGCGACGAAGAGTCCCAGAGCGAGCTGTCAGACATATAAACATGGAACGACAAAAAAGAGAGAGGAGAGAGAGAGCTGAGAGAGAGGAGAGTTCAGAGGATGGAGCTTCCACAACAGTTTGGGTAAATGGACGCGTCGCACATTCGTGTGATCATTATTTAGCAGTCATCTTCCCGGGCTTCGACGGAGCCAGAGTCCATGTCTACTCTTGTCTCGATCCTGAGAGGAGGGGTCATCTCTCTCTGAGACTGAGGAGCAGAGGAGGATGAGGGAGGGAGAGAGGAGAGAGAGCCCTAGAGAGAGGGAGAGAGAGCAGAGTCATTAAAGAGAGAGAGAGAGACTACCAGAGGGGAGAGATTTTAACTAATAATCCACAGATTAAAGGGAGCAGAAGAAATCAGAGGGAGTGAGGAGGATGGACCAGATTTACCAGGAGCGAGGCAAGTCAATACCACCACAGGGGGAGATGCAATGTCCATACCGATCACAGGGAGCGATGCAATGAACATGAGCTGAGAGAGGTCATGAGGGGGCGGTGGGCGGAGACAGGAGAGAGATGAGGAGAGAGGGAGAAAGAGAGAGAGAGAGACTCGAGAGAGAGAGAGACAGAGAAGGGAATGGAGAGGAGGAATGGACAGAGAGATGGAGGATGGAGAGGTAGAGGACGAGAATCCACAGGAGCGTTCAGGGATGCTCACTAAAAAAAACAACACGACATACGCAATGTTACTAGCATTACGAGTTTCCCTACATTCTTAGATGTGCACGCATTATATGTATGAGAGAGAGAGAGGAGAAGAGGAAGAGAGAGAGAGAGGAGAGAGAGATACTACAGTGATTTTAACTACACCCAATTAAAGGGCAAACAGTTGTTAATTGCCAGATTTATCCAGAGCCGGAGTACGAACGTGCATGCTTACATTTAACAAAATAAAGATTGACTCGAAACAGAAACTAAATACATTCCAAACCAGATTAAAAAGAGCAAAAGATTCATGCGTGTGCAAGCACGAACGTGCACAGAGAGAGAGAGAGAGGGGGGGGGGGGGGTGGGGAGAGAGAGAGAGAGAGAGAGAGGAGAGAGAGGAGAGAGGAGAGAGAGAGAGAGAGAAATGAGAGAGCAGACAGACAGACAAACAGACAGACAGACAGACAGACAGACAGAGGTAGAGGGAGACACAGAGATCAGATGCAGCTGCAATGTTAAGAAACACAGAAGCTTTTTCCCATTTTGACGAAAACACCTATGTTTAAAAAAATATATATATAAAGGGTAAGAATCCAACTTCTTCTTTCAGACGTGGACCTCCGGCTGAAATGAATGGTTAGGAGCTGGTTCTGAGCACTTGTGGAGTCGATCCAGTTTGTGGAAAGGCTGACACTGGTATCCGGTTTAATGTCTTTACTTTTATCAGCGAAGCCATTGACAAGTCTTCGTATAGCCACCTCAACGGTCGCGGCGAGCCCAGCTTTCTCATCAGAGTGTGTGAGTGTGAGTGTGTGTGTGTGTGTGTGTGTGTGTGTGTGTGTGTGTGTGTGTGTGTGTGTGTGTGTGAGAGAGAGAGAGAGAGAGAGAATGTGTGTGTGTGTGGGGGGGGGGGGGGGGGGGTGGTGCGCGTGTGTTTACAGATGTGGAAAGCCGACTGACGAGAATGGTAAGACATGGTTCCAGTGTTATTTTGGACTGCTCCAAACACAGGAAAGGTCGATGATATGAAGTTTAGATCTATTACCTATATCAACAGTCACTAATCAGACGACATTACAATGTTTGCACACAAAAAGGGGGAAAATGTTATCTTTAATTCTAATAATATTCACGGATCACTTACCCTAAAAAAAAACCTCCTAAAATTGCATTTTCGACCCCAAACTACGATCATTTATAGAGCATACGATGAAAAGCATCGCTCCCGTGTGGGTTCGTATTTACATTGCCAATGCTCTCTGTGGATTGGTAGTGACATTGCCATTGCTCCCTGTGGATTGTTAGTAATTAACAATCCACAGGGAGCGATGGCAATGTTACTACCAATCCACAAAGAGCATTGGCAAACTCAGCCCTGGGCAGGAACTGCTTGGGGCAGAAACATTCCACGAATAAATGACTGTAATGAGAATCAAACCCACGGCCCCCAAGCCAGGCGTCTGCGACGCTAACGACCTCACCAAAGCAGCTGGTGGCAACACCATTTCTAGTGCTCTTGTTAGATTATCCTGCCGTCTCCACTGAAAACAGACCCGCGTCCAAGATCCACATTGGGACTCCCTGAACTCGTTCTTGACGCATATTCCGTTTTTATAACATGTTCGGATAAAATGAATTTAGTCGTCAGTGCGTGCTCTTTGTTGACAAACGACAAAACAACACGAACGAAAACACCCTCTCCTGGGAGGAGATGAACAGCAAACAGTGATGACGTCACCCACCTCGTACCACAAGGAGAAGAAAAGCTCATATCAACAACAGAGGAAAAAGTTTCAGTTTCAGTTTATCAAGGGGGCGTCACTGCGTGCGGACTAGTCCATAAAAGCTACACCACACCCGCTAAGTTTTGAGACCACACTATGCATGATTCTAAGCTGATGGATAGATGGATAACAACTGAGATGAGAGAATTGAAGCTGTGGGTGTCGTGGCTACGACTTAGCAGATGTCTGACCTACACATTATCCCAATGCGGTGGTCAGACCTTGAGCGCCTACATAACATTGTTTTCATCTTTTTTTTTAATTTCATTTCATCATCATTATTATTGTTGTGTTATTATTATCATTATCATTATCATTATTATTATTATTATTGTCATCATCATCATCATCATCATCATCATTATTATCATTATTGATTTTCAGCAGAAGAAAACGTTGATAAGTCGTACTTTGCTTCTCCTGTTCACGCAAAATGTCCTAACCTACACTGGTATGCCAAGAAAAACATTGGGCCTTTTAATTTTGAAAAAGACAGCTTTGCCGACTACTGACAAGACCAGAAAAGGAAAATCAGTGTTGATTGGGAGAGTTGGCATTGCTTGTTATACCATTCTGAGGCAGAAGGAGTGTTTATTGGGAGAGTTGGCATTGCTTGTTATACCATTCTGAGGCAGAAGGGGTGTGTTTATTGGGAGAGTTGGCATTGCTTGTTATACCATTCTGAAGCAGAGGTGGAAGAGGGCAGACTCCAATCTCTTTGTCAGCATGATCGATCAGGCACGTGTCCCTTGCTCGTGTGGCTGGAATAAAAGAGAGAAATAAAGTTTCAAGAGAACAGACAACCGTTCTTCACCCGCTGTTGCAGATGGAGAGATGCGGTGTTGTGTAGAGAGGAAGGGGGGATAATAGGATGATGAGCTGGTTGTGGGTGATGAAGTGGGGAGAAAATGGAAGTGTCTACGGTGGGAAAGATGATCTGTTAGGCAGATGTTTTCTCTCAGCACCCTGGGTGTCCATTGACACTGCTCCATTGTAGCTGTGTGCTAGGTGAGAGGGATTCACTGTTATGCCAGATTAAGTCCAAAACATGTCACAGAGAATAAGATGATACACTCAAACATGCATATCACAAGCGCATGGTTGCACAGACGCAGACAAAGGCTAACGCGCACACACGCGCGCACACGCGCACACACGCAGAGGGAGGAAACCATGAAACACACACACACACACACACACACACACACACACACACACACACACACACACACACACACACACACACACACAAGGAAGCCATGCAAACCACGCCAGACCATGAAAATCAAAGTCAAACAGAGAACCTGACCTTAGAAGACAAGACCCTCAACCCAAAGTCTCTCTAGATGCAGGGAGAGACGGACGGAACACTCATTACCAACGTCTCTAGATGCACGGAGAGACTAAACACTCATTACCAACGTCTCTAGATGCGGGGAGAGAGACTGAACACTCATTACAAACGTCCCTAGATGCAGGGAGAGACTGAACATTCATTACCAACGTCTCTAGATGAAGGGAGAGACTGAACACTCATTACCAAATCTCTTAGATGCAATGGAGAGACTGAACACTAATTACCAAATCTCTTAGATGCAGGGAGAGACTGAACACTAATTCCCAAAGTCTCCAAATGCAGGACAGACTGAACACTAATTACGAAAATCTCTAGATGCAGGGAGAGACTGAACACTCGTTACCAAAGTCTCTAGATGCGGGGAGAGACTGAACACTCATTACAAACGTCTCTTGATGCAGGGAGAGACTGAACACTCATTACCAAAGTCTCTAGATGCGGGAGAGACTGAACACTCATTACCAAAGTCTCTAGATGCGGAGAGAGACACTCACTCGTTACCAAAGTCTCTAGATGCGGGGAGAGACTGAACACTCGTTACCAAAGTCTCTAGATGCGGGGAGAGACTGAACACTCGTTACCAAAGTTTCTAGATGCGGGGAGAGACTGAACACACTCAACGTCTCTAGATGCCAAACACTCTTAGACTTTCTTGGTCCTTTCTGCAGGGACCATGAACAGAACTCGCACGAGACAAAGCAGCCAGAGCCATTCACTCTAGAACCGGGGTGCTCTGCTCAGCAAGGATCTTTGGGGAAATCCAATCTCTCCATATCATCCCCCAACTGCATCAGAGGAGGGTTGCACACGGAAGGAGATAAACAACACAGTCTCCCGGAGTTCTGGCATCTTCTCCGGCCAGCTGCCATGGCAACGGCCCCTAGAATCGCTCCAAAGGACAGAGGATGTCTCAATGGTTCTAAAACCGCCGTGCTCTGCAGAGTCGAGTTCTTAGGCGACATCCGCTCTCCCCACACAGCGCAGACACTTGGAATGAAAGGACTACTGGAGAGAGAAGTGGGAAGAAGAAGAGGCGGGTCACGTTGAGGAGTGGAAGAGGAAGAGGATCACGTTGAGGAGTGGAAGAGGAGGCGGGTCACGTTGAGGAGTGGAAGAGGAAGAGGGTCACGTTGGAAGGAGGAGGATCACGTTGAGGCGTGGAAGACGTTGAGGATCACGTTGAGGAGAGGAAGAGGATCATGTTGAGGAGTGGAAGAGGAGGCGGATCATGTTGAGGAGTGGAAGAGGAAGAGGATCACGTTGAGGAGTGGAAGAGGAGGCGGATCACGTTGGAGGAGTGGAAGAGGAAGAGGATCATGTTGAGGAGTGGAAGAGGAGGCGGATCACGTTGAGGAGTGGAAGAGGAAGAGGATCACGTTGAGGAGTGGAAGAGGAAGAGGATCACGTTGAGGAGTGGAAGAGGAAGAGGATCACGTTGAGGAGTGGAAGAGGAAGAGGATCACGTTGAGGAGTGGAAGAGGAGGCGGATCAAGCTGAGGAGTCCACTGTCTTTTCAACAGACTAGTTTCATGTGGGGAAAAAAATAGGCGGATTCAGGCCCATCACACACAAAAAAAAGCCCCAAAAAAAACCTGTCCAAAATAGGAGGTTAAAAAAAAAAAAAAAAAAAAAAAAAAAAAAGACGAGACTAGTTTCAAAAGAAAAAAAAAAATTTTTTTGCACTTAAAAAGATAAAATCCAAGAAAGCTGCTGGCCCAGATGAAATGACAGGAGAATGATTAGTGGAGGTGACTATGTCTTCTATTTTTTGTTGTTGTATTTTGATGCCTTTTTTTTTTTAAAAAGGTATCTTCTGGAAACTTGGGTGGAAGGAAGTGAGCCGCCATTACACAGGAAGGGTGTCGGTAATCCGAATCACTGCAGGGGCATTACTTCAGGTGATAATCAGAAGTAAAGTGTACAGTACAGTTATAAGTCGTCGCTTACAGGAATGGGTTGAAGACAATAACATCACCGCGGAGCACCAAGCTGGTTTTAAAACAGAGTTAGTCAACCATTGACCACATGTTTGATTGCTAGTTTTAGTACATAACCATTTTTTCTTTTCATCGCGAATTGTATGCAGCCTTCGAAGATTTTGAAGATTTTGATTCTTCAAATCGAAACATTCTGTTGTGGTGTCTGCTTGTTTAAAAACAAAATAAAAGGCAAACTGTATAATTCTGTCCAAAACATATACATTAACGTTAAAAAATATTTTTAAAAACCCGTTCAAAGCAAGTTTAGATGTGGATATACATCACGATACTACATCAAAGGCACATAAGGAGTTAAATAGGGCATTGTTTACAGCCCAGTCCTGCTTTCCCTGTTCATACATGAACTTGCTTGCTACCCTTCCACGGAGAACTCCTTGTACAGGGGAACATGACTTCAGTCCGCAATCCTTCCCCTCCCCCGCCCCTCCCTCACGCACCTTTCCTCTTCGAATTCAAAGGCAGGGTGATATGATTTTTCTTGCATGCGATGTTTGAGAATACTAAGAGGAGGGGAGTGAACTGGGAAAAAAAAAAGGAGAAGGTCGGTGTGGATAGTCTCCCCTGAGGGTGGGTTTAATCACTTGGCCTTTCTACCCGCCGGGACCGATTTGTGTAGGGAGTCATTACGGAACGTGATCCCGACACTGCGCTGTTCACCTTGGACCAGAAAGCAATCGCCTGACGGGAAACAGCCCAAGGTCTCCCCTTCCGAGCCACAGCGAAACCTTGGACCCCAGTTTCAAACCAGTACTTTGCTTTTACCTACACGTGTTTGCCGAGTCGTTGTCATAATGACCAAAGGATTGTTTGCCTGCGCTTTGTTACCCCCCATTTTACCGGTTTGGCTCCAGGGGTCCTGTACCCATTCCTCCTCCTTCGCTTACCTGTCGTGGAGGCGAGTCCACTGTGATTTACTGTCTGTGGTTGTGTGACCATGTGGGGGCGAGTCCATTGTGATTTACTGTCTGTGGTGGTGTGACCATTATGGGGGCGAGTCTATTGTGATTACTGTCTGTGGTGGTGTGTGTGACATTATGGGGCGAGTCTATTGTGATTTACTGTCTGTGGTGGTGTGATCATTATGGGGGCGAGTCCATTTTGTGATTTACTGTCTGTGGTGGTGTGACCATTGTGGGGGCGAGTCCATTGTGATTAACTGTCTGTGGTGGTGTGACCATTGTGGAGGCAAGTCCATTGTGGTTTACTGTCTGTGGTGGTGTGACCATTCCACAGTTTTTACTGTCTGTGGTTCACCATTTTCTTCAAGGAAAAATCAAGGTGTCACTGCGTGCGGATGAGTCCATATACGCTACGCCACACTGCTTCCTTTCAGAAAATATTTACCGATGGTTCCAAATCTGAAGATGAGTGGCCTGTGCAGCTTATTGCCCTGGGGCTCCTTCTCAGATATTATTAGAATATATTCTATCAGATACTTCCGTTTATTCTGCTGATCTTACAGCTCTGGTTTTAGGACTGAAGATGATCTCTCAAACTACAAACGATGACTTTCTGATTTTATCTGGTTCAGTGTCAGCTTTGGAGGTAATAGCTGGCCCAAACCTC
The DNA here is from genome assembly GCA_016801955.1 of Conus betulinus. Lineage (NCBI taxonomy): Eukaryota > Metazoa > Mollusca > Gastropoda > Neogastropoda > Conidae > Conus > Conus betulinus. The sequence goes on along the minus strand of JADBJO010002573.1, from coordinate 81,860 downwards.
CATCATCCTGAATTTCTACATTTTTCTTTAAGACTTTTTACCTCGTTGAGGGCGGAAGGTCATAACATTGTTCTGGCTAGGGTTCCCGGTCATGCTGGCATCGGGGTTAATGAAATGGCTGATCGTTTGGCCAAGAATGCCACAGCAGGGGAACTGTCTAACATATCTATCCGCTACACAGATCTAAAACTGAAAGTTAATGATTATGTCAGAGACCTCTGGCAGGAGGACTGGAATACACAGATATATAACAAACCCTTGCAGATCCGTCCAAACTTAAAAGAGTTCCTCTCATCAACCTCTCGGTGGTGGCAAGGAAGAAACGGTTTAATGCCGGTTGCACACCGGCCATTAGTAGTTTACTCATCCGTACCTTTTAAAGAGTGAAGAAGCTCCGTGGTGCATTCCATGTCATGTACCACTCAAAATGGAACATATTCTTTTAGAGTGCTAGGACTTGCATGATGTGAGACATCAATACTTTGCAGCTGATTCCATGGAAAACCTTGTTCAGAGATGTTCCACCTGATGCGATCTTTGAATTCTTGAAAGAGATAAACATCTTTCATCTGATCTGAGATTTTACAGTGGGAAGATTTGTAACAACATTTCGGGTGTGTTTTTTTAGAAGATACTTTTTAAAGGGTTGTGTGAAATGAATGACTTGTGAATTGACTCAACGCGGTGACAGCCCGGATATGGCCCTTTGCGGTCGGCTGGGCTATAAGCAACATTACCTTGCCTTATCTTGCTAAGTTTTGAGACCACACTTCCTCAGGATTTATTGCTGATGGATGCATGAATTAATGTCTACGGTGAAAGGATTAAAGACGAAGGTCTCAAGGATAATTTTTTCTCTCTTCTCTCTCTTCTTTTTTTTTTTTTTTTCTTTTTTTTTCAAGTGCAAACGCTTTTATTTGCTTGTAAAGAAATTTACAAATGGAAAACGTGAAAAGAAAAATCAGCACTAAAAAGAATGAGAGTAAATCTTAATCTTACATAAGTACATTACAAAGCTGCAATAAGTTTGCAAAAAGAAACAGCAAATCCTGTTTAACATATACATATTACAAAATAAGTACAACATTGTGTCTACACTGTCAGTGTCACACATTAACCTTAGTATTTTGGAGCGTTGTCCTTTTTTTCAAAATCAATGGTCAGAGAGACACAGACAGACAGACAAAGAGACAGACAGACAGACTGACAGACAGACAGACAGAAAACACACAAACACACACACACACACACACACACACACACACACACACACACACACACACAACCCTAATTCCTAAAATTTTCTAAACAGGAGCATAGGAATCGACATCAACAGTACAAATAGATTACTTATCCAAAAACGATGGTTGACTTTTAGCTGCCACGCTAGGCTTTGCTCAGGACTACACATATACATACACGTGCGCACACGAGCACGCGCACACAAATCTTAGTTCTCAATAAAAATTCATATTGTTGCCATTTGTTTGCAAAATCAACGTAGTTCATATTCATTTTTTGCAATGCATTTTTCTACTGGTTATTTTATTTTTTTTTAAATATATATTTCCTGAAGACAGGAAACAAAGGCTGCACCTTTTCAACTCTAGATTTATATACAAAGAACTTTGTAGAGATAATAATGTAATCGAGTATGATGTCAGTTTTTTCTCCGAGAGGCAGGGCCAAAACAGAACAAGTTCCTTTGATAATACAATCTCAGATACACTAGTGCAATTGTCTTTTAAGAAATTCTGAAGGTCAGTCCAAAAATGTGTGTCACGTCGCATGTGAAAAATAGATGATCTATAGTTTCCTTTTCAGACTTACAAAAAGTACATTTGTTATTTTCAAAGATGTTCATTTTTTTCAAGAACAATATTTGTTGCCAGAATCCTGTGAATTAATCTCGTCTGAAACCATTTCAGTTTAATTTCTTTTATTTTGTGTGTGCGAAGAAATATATTTTCCCAGTTCAATTCTTTACCTGTTTCATTGTTCCATTTCTCACAGCACCTTGGCTGTGAGTTATTTGCATTTGACCTATCATAATAAAATCGAGCTCCTTTCTTTGTGCTCCAAATGATACTGAGAGCTTTTCCAGCGGTCGTAGGCATATTGCTAGTGAATCTGATATTCTTCGTTCGAATATATTTCTGACAGGTTGTACACAACCTAGGTATAGCATAAAGTTTGTTTAACGGTATGCTTTTGCTTGAATGCTTCATATGTCACGAACGATCAAGGATGTGACTTCGTAGATGTGTCTGACCTGCGTAATAGCCCCAAACGATGGTCAGACCTTGGATATCTACCTGACATTGCCTTCCCCACTGCTGTACTGTGTGTGTGTGTGTGTGTGTGTGTGTGTGTGTGTGTGTGTGTGTGTGTGTGTGTGTGTGTGTGTGTGTGTGTGTGTGTGTGAGTGTGTGTGTGTGTGTGTGTGTGTGTGTGTGTGTGTGTGTGTGTGTGTGTGTGTGTGTGTGTGCGTTTGCGTTAGCGCGTGTGTGTGTGTGTGTGTGTGTGTGTGTGTGTGTGAGTCTACGGGCATGCACGCGCGCGCGCGTGTGTGTGTGTGAGTCTACGGGTGCACATGTGTGTGTGTGTGTGTGTGTGTGTGTGTGTGTGCGTGTGTGTGTGTATGCGGTGTGTGCGCGCCTGTATATGTATGCATGAGTGATCGGCGGGTTTGTGTGAACATACTCCTGCGTGCACGTATGTGCTCGCGTGCGCGTATATATATATATATATATATATATATATATATATATATATATATATATATATATATATATACGCGAGCATATACGTGCCAGTTGTACCTCCATCCTCCACAATGCTATTTCTCTACCTCAGTTACCGCGAGTAAATGTAGGTCAGAACTCAGGGTCAGGGTAAGGGTCAAACAAGCACCTCTGATTGACTTGGCACGACTCGCCCTTCTTCTGTGCCAGGATAATTCCTCGGAATTGTAGATGCTGGAATGCCTGTGACGCCAGGCGAGGACCAGCGCCACAAAACAGGGCTCTGCTGATGATTCTTACGACGCCAGGCCAGGACCAGCGCCACAAAACAGGCTCTGCTGATGATGATTCTTACGCAGAAGGCGAAAGATGACTCTGTCCAGGTATCACAATTGGTTCTCTTTGAGACACAGGGTTCCAGGCCGCCTCATCGACCACTTCATGTTCGGTGTTTGACATCCACTTCTTTGCCACCTGCCCTCCGGCAGTCACGTGTTGCAGTGCTGGGTGCCAAGTTTTTTTTTTTTTTTTTTTTTTTTTTTTTTTCAATTTTCTTATTTTCAATGTTTGAAATGAGGAACGAGTTGTTTGTCTGCGCTCGTTTCACCCCGACCATTTTTTTTTTACAATGTTACAACCATACACATACATGTGCGCTTTCTCTTTCTGTTTCTGTCTCTGTCTCTTCTCTCTCTCTCTCTCTCTCTCTCTCTCTCTCTCTCTCTCTCTCTCTCTCTCTCTCTCTCTCTAGCCCACACTTACTCGCACACACGCACGCACGCACGCACGCACAGACACACACACACACACGCGCGCGCGCGCACGCACACACGCATTTAAAGTGAATAAGGGGTAAGGAGTAAGGGGCCAAACGTCATTCCAACTCAGTTAAGCAGGCAAATATTTAACCCAGTAGGGGGCGGGGGGAGAGGTGGGGGGGGGGGGGGGGGTGCAAGCGATTGAAAGAGACAAAAGCAGGAGATCAAGAGGTTTGAAGAAAGAAAGAAAAAAAAAACCTCAGAAACAAATCCCGAATCAACCTGCAAAGCTGATTGAAAATCATGTGGACAGAATACAACTTGCGGTTGGTCAGTCGTGGTACTATATGTTGTAAGGTTGAAATCATGTTTGGAAATCATGTTTTAAAATTGGTCAGGCGACATGTCAGGTGATTCGGAGGTCAGTCTGAAATGTTCAGCCTGAAATTGTCGGTTAAGGTCAGGCGACATGGAATGACGGAGGTCAGTCGTTACAGCAGCCTAGAAATTGTCTTAAGGTCAGGCGACATGTCAGCTGAATGATTCGGAGGTCATGTCAGCTGAATGATTCGGAGGTCAGTCGTTGTACAATGTTCAGTCTGGAAATCATGTCTTCTTAGGGTCAGGCGACAGGTTAAATAAATGATTCGAATCCGAGGACGTCGGGGAGAAAAGTGCCTTTTTCGGATTTTCCATGCGAAATAATATCCCCCAAATCAAACTGCTTGTTGTACCCCCCCCCCCCCCCCCTCTCTCTCTCTCTCTCTCTCTCTCTCTCTCTCTCTCTCTCTCTCTCCACTTCATTTTATTTTTGATCGTTCGGAAGCAGTCTGTTTCCTATTTCATTATCCGACACACTAATTTTCTTTTTTTTATTGCTAGATGCCGCGCGTCCAAATTTATAAAAAAAAATGGAGCTAAAACGAAAGTACATACACACACACACACACACACACACACACACGCGCGCGCGCGTATTTCAAAATAGAATTACCTGTGACACTTATTGCAATATTTCAGAAAGGAACTTTATTAATACTACGGCGACATTTTCATCAATATAGCCCCAAGTAATCGTATCATTCATTTTTGTTAAGGACAAAAGTGTGCCGTGCAACCTTGTAACGTTTAACGAATTTATTCAGTCTTCATAAAAACCGTTTATCCGCAGAAAACAATCTAGAAAAAGAGAACACAGTCTTCGACGTAAATATCCATCGGAGTGCAATCTATTACGTATGGTGGGTTTTCGGTACACACCATACACAGTAAGATTCATTATCAACAGTATTCATTCACACTTTTTACAAACATATACACATCATCACACAGTAAGATTCATTACCAACAGTATTGATTTAACACTTTTTACAAACAATATACACACACCATCACACAGTAAGATTCATTACCAACAGTATTCATTTAACACTTCTTACAAACAATATACACACCATCACACAGTAAGATTCATTACCAACAGTATTCATTTCACACTTTTGACAAACAATAGTGGCTTTTAGAATTCCAGTGACTTGCCCTGTTTCAATCAGTAAACAGTGATTATTCCATTCCTTGTTGGAATAATGAAATAGTGTTCTCATGCAACAATTGGGTGGTGTACTTTTCTCTCTTGAACATTTTTACCGTGCTTATAAAGCATGCGTTCACGGTTCGTTTTAACGCTGTCATCTATTGTTTTCAAAATTATCTTTCAAAGCTGAAAGAAGATTATTACATTCACGACTTGACAAAGATGTTAAGTGAAAAGGAGGTGGGGAAAATGGGAAGAAAGGAAATGAGATCGACAAATCGGGGAAATATGTCATGAATATGAAATTTCAAAACGAGGTGACTGAGAGCGGAAAATGAAGTGAATTTTTTTTAAAAAATTGTATTAGTTCCGCAAATGGATACAGACAAACAGATTACACAATGCATTTCGACCACTTGGGTCTTCTTTAGGCAAAAACAAACAACAATTAGGACGAAGGAAACGAAGAACTAGAAACCACGCATAAAATAGTAGTAAACCCTCCGCTAGCAGCGTATGGCAACCATTGTAATCCAACTTGAAGACAGAACCATTCATATTGCCTGCTGCGAGGCCTTTCGTCCGCTGGATATATTACAAGATACAAGAGAAGTTCAGAATCCAATAAACTTCTATTCGATAAGGACTGAAAAGGGGAGCATTCAAGATCCATCGGTAATCAAGGTATTGATCACTCTTCCCTTGTGTCAAAACAAAAATGCTTGTAGAATCTTAACTCCATTGTCTCTAGGTTACGAATATTTTCATATCCCCTGTATTTCCAACCGTAAAATGAACGTGGAACAAATCATTAATTCACATAGGCCAAGGGTAACATCCAAAAGCAAAATTTGATTTGTTGGTCTCTGAATCTGAAATGTCAACGTATGTGCATGTTCATATAAACTTCTCCATTTTGACCTGTTCCCTTTCGGGCTAAACGGTATCCGTAAGAATGTATACGATCAACAACACTGATACATTTTCTTTCGCAAACCTGATACACTTTTGAACCTTTAGTCGTATTAAATATTAACATATTTGTTTTGTCTTTATCTGCGTAAAGTTTCCACTCACAACAATATCCAGTAAAAGAAAAACGAACAAAAGCCATCGCCGATAAACTATCATCATGCGCATCAATCAGCATCAATACAACAGCATCAATCAATGCACGTTTTATGTGCATATACAACAGCATCAATGAATGCACGTGGTTTATGTGCATACAACAGTATCAATGAATGCACGTGGTTTATGTGCATACAACAGTATCAATCAATGCACGTGGTTTATGTGCACACAACAGCATCAATCAATGCACGTGGTTTATGTACATGCAACAGTATCAATCAATGCGCGTGGTTTATGTGCATACAACAGCATCAATCAATGCGCGTGGTTTGAAGGGCCATCATCATTCGCTCCAACAGCGATTTATTGAAGATCGTTGTTTGAAACAATTTTTTCATGTCATTGAGACTCTGTGAAAATGAACGGGATCATGTCTCCCTCCTTGTCTGACAACATACCTACCATAAAAAAAAAAATCAGATTGCTTTTCAGTGAGTTAAAACACAGAAGCTGGCTCTGCCATGTCCGTTAACAATGACAATAGGAATTTCACCTCAATGCCTTGTAATAGCTCTTGTCCCCAAACGGAACCAAAGGCCTTCTTGTAATCAATAAAAATGCACACGTTGGTTTCCGCTTATTCCTTTAATTCCTTTTTTTTTTTTTTTTTTTTTTTTTTTTTGTTTTTTTTTGTTAATGTCAGTGAATAATTTCAAGACAAATCAATGTTACCAGAAAAAATAATGTTGTTTAAACTTTGCTCGCTTTTTAGAAAGTTTCATGTCTTGAACTGACTGCCTGTTTGTCTGAATGCTTGCAAGAGTTAAGGCTATCTGATCAGAGAGAGAGAGAGAGAGAGAGAGAGAGAGAGAGAGAGAGAGAGAGAGAGAGAGATTACAAGTAATTAAGTTTCACATAAAGTCCATTTACACAGAGAGAACAGAAAAACACAGGCACGGAATGGCAGCAAAAGTATCTCGTATAATTCAACTTTTAATCATTTTTTTTTTCGGCACCGACACGCACTAGCGTCACCAGCCCACAGAACGCAAGATGGGCTCCTTTAATGTCCAGTCGATATCCGTAGGACTTGTGAACTGCATTATCCCGTAGAACGTTCAAGCAAAAAAGTTGGCTGTAAAGAAACAACCAAGATGCTGTTTTTCTATGGAAAGGAAGAGGTCAAACAAAGCAGAATAAAGCAAAACAAAGAATGACTGGCACCCATCGGTGCTCGTGAAAGGGAGTAAGCATCTAGTACCTTCTTTATACGAAATTTGCAGGGTTTCTCTCTCTCTCTCCTTCTCTCTCTCTCTCTCTCTCTCTCTCTCCACTCTCTCTCTCTCACACACACACACACACACACACACACACACACACACACACTCACAGTAAAACTACCAAGCACTCAAGTACATGGAAACCTTCTCAGGGGTACATCCAGTGAATGAAACATACCCGTTAATTTTTCCTCCAAGGGGTTAACTAATGTAGACCGACCCCAAAATGAACCGCGTTTACCAACATCTAACATGATTGCGCAATACGCTCTTCACACACATGTTAGTTACCATTGGCTCTACGTCCGACCAACGCGTGGCCTGGACTACCGCACAGATCACAGGAGACAGTGGACCTTTCGCTGGCCCAGTTGGAAATCTTAATTTCCATGGACATTCCAACACATCGTATCAATAACTGACATTTCCTCAAGACGAACCCGCCGATAGTTACCTTTTATTTTGCTTTTCACACAAACATTTCAAATACGGCAGTTCTCTCTGACAGATTTGAAAATATTGTGCCAGAAAAAAAAATTAGGAAAACACACTAAACAATGTGTCAAATTCCACAATCTAACTGCAATACAGTCGTGTGCAGCGCAGTTGCAGAAAGGTTGCAGATCGATCATCTGACAAAATGTTTTTTCTGCAAAACACGTCATCGAAAATCGCACAGAAGTCTGTGACAGAACCAGCATCAGCAGGTTTAAAACGCTCTTGCAAGAAGGGGTCCTTGTGCTCAAAAGGATAACACTTTCAACACATACAGCTCTGGAGGGAAAGGGGTCGCTACAGGAACAGCCTTGCTTTAGGAACAGTCCTTGCTTTAGGGACAGCCTTGCTTTAGGAACAGCCTTGCTTTAGGGACAGCCTTGCTTTTGGAACAGTCTTGCTTTAAGAACAGTCTGCTTTAGGAACAGCCTTGCTTTAGGAACAGTCTTTCTGTCTGTTTAATGTCTGTACCTGTGCAGTTTCTAGGGCATAAGATCGGCAAAAGAGGGTTTCAGGCACCCCTGGTAAGTTGCCCAAAGTGAGATCAGTGAAAGGGTCTACACTTCACTGCAGAAAAAAGGAACATAAACCTGTGCCTCAACGAACAGAAAGCCGCACATACCTGCACCAAAGGTAATACAACGGTGGGTTTTGTCAATATATTGATTTTGTAAACTGAAACTTGCGAATTCCCACGGTAGTAGTACAGTCACCCTCAATGCAGACATGTAGACTGTTCACACAACACTTGTGATAGCCAGCTTACCAAGATACTTAACAATGCCTGCAGAAGTTAAGACCTTGTGGGGCTTGAATTTGTCACATACCTTTTCGGCAGGACACTGGGCTTGACAACGCCCCATACCATCGCACTTGTGGCATGCAACTAAGCACACTGAAGCTGATTTTCCTCTCTGTGTGTGTGGCGCAGCACCTGGAGACCCCTGGTATCCCCGGCAGTGAATTATCGCTCCTTGACCGAGAGGAGCAGACGAAGACCGAGAGACAGCAGGAGGAGAGAAGAAGAGAGAGACAGCAGAGGAGAGAAAAGAAGAGAACAGACTGGCCTGGGCAAGTCCTTACAGCAGGAGGAGAGAAAGAGGAGAAAGAAGTGGACTGGCCTGGGCAAGTCCTTGCAGCAGGAGGAGAGAAAGAGGAGAAATAAGTGGACTGGCCTGGGCAAGTCCTTGCAGCAGGAGAGAGAGAGAGAGAGAAAAGAAGTGGACTGGCCTGGGCAAGTCCTTGCAGCAGGAGGAGAGAAAGAGGAGAAAGAAGTGGACTGGCCTGGGCAAGTCCTTGCAGCAGGAGGAGAGAAAGAGGAAAAGAAGTGAACTGGCTCTGGGCAAGTTCTTGCAGCAGGAAGAGAGAGAAGAGAAAGAAACTGAAGTGGACTGGTCTGGGCAAGTTCTTGCGGCAGGAAGAGAGAAAGAGAAGAAAGAAGTAGACTGGTCTGGGCAAGTTCTTGCGGCAGGTGGAGAGAAAGAAGAAAGAGAAGAAGAAGGACTGGCCTGTGCAAGTCCTTGCAGCAAGCGAAGCAGCGTGTCCTAAGAAAAGCAATGACTCTATAAAACTGAATGTACGCCACCTGGCCCTTAAGGACAAGCTAAGACCTGCGGTGGGACCCACCTCACCTCTGCCACACTCGCAGAAAACAATGAACTATCGTGTCTTCCAGCCGTGAGCACAATAGGCCTTCCTTCTCAGGGCACTTTGGCAGACCTCGTCACTTCCTTACTGTTAGATTCTTTGCCTCTCTTGCGGAAAAAAAACTGAAAGGTCTTCATATGTAGAATGGCAGAACTTGTCACTTATCGTGAGGTTGGAATGGCATGGGCTTCCAAACGGAACGTAAGGAGATTCATTTCGAAAAAAGGAGTCTACGAACACTGTAGGGATCAAATGGTTTAAAATAAATGAGGGCATGAACAGAAATGAAAGCTTGCCTGTACAGTTCTCTCTTTTTCCACACAAACTGACTTTTTTCTCTGACTTTTTGTTGTCCCCGCTCAAATGTGTCACAAGCAGCCAGCAAGGTTGTGCTTTCTCTAGTGCAGTTCTTTCGTTGGTTTTCTTTTTGTCTGCCGCCATTCTTTTCTCCCCCATTTCCAACGGTCTTTCCATACCATAAACCAGAACCGTATAATGCTTTGAACCAGAAGAACAAGCAGGGACAATCTTCAAAAGGGTAGAGAGCAGGCGTAGGTGTCAAAATACCAAGCTATTTTCTTCAAACAAAAATGTCGACATAAATACAACACTACAAGCTTCAGTAGGGTACCACAAAAGGAACTTCTGCCTCTTTCTGAATGCTGCATGACACAAAAGAATCCTTCTGTTCAAAACTCACTTATTCAATGACAGCGTAAGAGCCTGTGCCTCGTTGATGTAATGATTGTAAAGGAAATCTTCCAAAGTCTTAAGGCCATTGAAAAAAAAAAAAAAAAAAAAAAATTCATTCAGCAGAAGCAAGTAAGAAACTAGTTACATGAATAGATAGATAGATAAATTATTCAATTCAGTAATGAAAATAAGAAAAAAAAAGAAGAAATTAGAGAAAAGGTCCTCATTCCAAAAAGAAAAACCGTTACAACAACACAACAACGACGACGATGACGACGACAACAACGACAAACACAATTACCCACATAGTGGACCAGGACCAACAGACAGCATCAACACTGTCCTACTTTCAATCACAAAGAAGTGGGGGGGGGGGGAGGGGGGGGGGGGGGGGGGGGGGGGGTCCTATCGAAGACAGACCGAGAGGCAGTGAGGGCCAAATACCACAGGTACACAGGAGAAAAGAACTACATCCTCGGCACCTCCAGGAGAGCGCACAGCACTGTCTACAATGACGACCTCGTGCGCCTGGAGGCAGGAACGGAAAGGAAACAAGAAGACACACATAGCAAGCAACCTCGGGTCAAGTCAGCGTCTGAGCCACAGGAAGAGCGAGGCCTGATAAACAGACGGAGCAGAGTAGGTTTTTAATTGGGTGAGAGGCGGGTCTCCATGGCGTCTGAGAGCTCTCTCTCTCTCTCTCTCTCTCTCTCTCTCTCTCCTCTCTCTCTCTCTCTCTCTCTCTCTGTGTGTGTGTGTGTGTGTGTCGTGAAGTGTGTGTGTGTGTGTGTTGTGATCGAAGCTTGTCGAATAGATATGGCACAACTAATGTTAGGTAGGTACTCAAGGTCTGACCAGCGCGTTGGGCTAATGCGTTGGTCAGACATCTGCTAATTCGTAGCGTGAGACCAAACTAACAGTGAATTGTCGACCAGCCGCCGTGGCGAAGTGGTTAGCGTCGCGGACTCCCGGCTGGGAGGTCGTGGGTTCGAATCCCATCAGAGTCATGTGGGTTTTTTCTGCCCCGACTGGCTCCTACCCAGAGTTGAGTTGCTGCGGACTCAGTTGGGAAGACTGGGACCCACACAGTCGAGTTTCATCCACTTAATGGATGCGTTTCTGAGAGTGTTGCTCAAATTTCCTGACCAACACTGCAGGTGCCTGTATCTCTCGGGCCTGGTTGGTTGACGCCGGGATATATTATGAAAGGAAGCGTAGAGTACAGCCCTGTCATGTAGTCTCAGACCGAAATGGAAATCCGTAGATCATCTTAATCATCCTCATTTTCATCGATCAGCATTAAAAAAAATGTCTCAAATTCTGTGGCCCTTCATGCCCTGCTCTCATGGTGACCTCAATTTCGATGTCCTCTCCACGTCTGTGGCCTTGGTTTGGTTCCGTCGGGGGTATCGGCGTATCCATGGGGGCTGTCGTTGGACGGACGTGGTGGCGCCCTCCGGGGGGAGAGCTCACTCACGCCGGCTCCGCGACTAAGCAATTATTGTCGTCAGTAGGGGGCTTAGTAGGTGGTGTCCTGCGTATGTTAGATCAGAACAGGCGCCACTGAACACCACCGAAGTGACTCGGCAACAGTGCAGTGTCTCCTCGGGGTTTGCCTCTTGACGACTTGACATT
>JADBJO010002573.1:35000-60000 GCA_016801955.1 Conus betulinus | reverse complement strand
AATACAGCACTGCAGATTGCATGGTGCAAATTGCGTGATGACGACCTTGGTGCTGACAGTGTGAATACAGCACTGCAGATTGCATGGTGCAAATTGCGTGATGACGACCTTGGTGCTGACAGTGTGAATACAGCACTGCAGATTGCATGGTGCAAATTGCGTGATGACGACCTTGGTGCTGACAGTGTGAGTACAGCACTGCAGATTGCTGACGTCCACAGCGTGGCAGCATGTCCGAGATGCCGTGCATCAAGAAGCAGTCACCACCATCTCCAGTCACTCGGCTGCCCAAGAAAGGGAAAGTCTTTCAAACAGTACGGCACAAGCATGTGGTGGCAGAACATGGGAATAAGAGATGTTGTATAGAAGACTGTCGAAAGTAGAAATGCTACGTGACCTCCATCTTCATTCTGCATCCGTGCGCAGCGCTAGCCAGACCAAGGTGCATCTGGAATGACAGAAACATCACAATCGGTTTCAAGATCAGACTGATGCGCTCCCTGGTCGTTGTCACATTTCTCCGTGCCTGTGAGACGTGGAATCTAACAGCTGAACTTGAGAGAAGGATTCAGACATTGGAGATGAAATATTTCCACAAGATCCTTGGCATCTCAAACACAGATCATATTACCAACGTGGAGGTCCGGACCAGAGTAAGGCAAGCCCATACGAAGACCTGTTGTCCACAGTGAAGAGAGGGAAAGGGAATGGTTTGGTCGTGTATTCAGATCAACAGGACTTGCCAGAACCATTCTACAAGGAACAGTGCGAGGAGGCAGAAGGAGAGGAAGACAGAGAAAGGCATGGGAGAACAACATCAGTACATGGACATGCCTCACACTCAGCAACTGCCTAAGAGCGTCTGAGAACCGGGAGGAGTGGAGGAAGCTGGTTGCGAAGTCTTCTGTGGTGCCCCAACGGTCTTCAAGACTCTGGGATAGATGATAGGTGAAGGTGGTATGTGTACTATGCTTCCTTTTCTTGCAGCACCTGGGCTCTTTCACTGTTCCAAGTGCAGCATAATGCAGGAACATCGTCGTTGAAGCACGCGCTCCCTCCCATCTTGCTAGCCGGAAAATCTTTAGAAATCATTAGAAGCAGTTACGGCTGTGACCGGAATGTGTCATGTTGCCAGAAATAGTAACGAGCAAGTACCGTCAAGTCCACCAACCTCGAAATTCAATGCACCGCGGTTGTTCGCCTATCAAACTAACCGTACGACCACCCCCGTCACATACCGCAGTCGGTTGCGGCCACGGTCATTGGACGAACAGTCGGTGAACCGTCTCTCTATTAAACCGGCCCCCCTGATGCTAAAGAACCATCAAGACAGGAAGCCTTTCAGTCATGACCACGCAGACTTGAACTCAAGTCTACTGAAAGTGGGACAACAGCTGATGTTCGCGTTAATGCAGACCAAGCACGGCGGGCGTGTTGGGATGATCGTTTGGAACTGCATGCCTGACAAAGAGAAAAAACAACAACTAAAAACAGTCGTAATGTCAGACTGGAAAAAATGAGATCAAGCTGTTAGTAGTGCCCTGAAAATGAAATTTAATGCTAGTGAGGGCAGTGTCTGTGAATTCAACTCTAGTTTTCAGAGACAGTGAAGGTTGCGGAATCAACACCTGACAAAGCAGACGATGCCTTCGCCTTTGAGCTGAATCATGTCCAAACCTTGGTGTCTGACTCAAACGGGTCACCAAGGCAACCAAGCAAAGCAGCACGAGCCAGTTACGTCTGGTCAGCCACGGGGAGGATGGATCTTCAATTCCCCGATCACATCGCCCTCGTGATCGATAATGCCTCTTTCTGACGTCGTCTGAACGTGCCACGAGGAATATAGTCGGCTGGTGCAGACGTACACTCATTTCAGCAGCGGCAGCCACAACAAAAGGACTCGTGGTCTGTGATGACTACAGTAGGGGACCGTCATCAAAAAGATATAACCCGTCAGAAAGAAAGGATGCCGTGACGTGTCATGCCCATTGCTGAAGACATGGCGTCAGAAAGAAAGGATGACGTCACTGGACATGTCATGCCCATTGCTGAAGACATGGCGCTGAGCAAGTCCAACGAATGATTTGTATGGGTGGGGGGGTGGGTGTGGGGGGTGCGTGCGTGCGTGCGTGCGCGCGCGCGCGCGTGCGCGCTAATCCTGCAAACACGCAAGCAAGTTTTTTTTCTTTGTTTAATGCAAAATCAGCCACATCTGGAGTGGACACTCTCCGTGCCGTGGGGATGCTGACCACCTTCTCGTGGTGTGGAGGCACTGAAAAAGCCCAGGGAAACAGAACCCGTCTGCACTGGTGACAATGACAGATCTGGTGTTCCTTTTTCTTCTTCACTTCACCGAGGACCGGCAACCGCTCCACTTCAGATCTGGAATCTCCGAATGGCGAAAGCACTTGGCGTCAAAGAGTGCAAGGACACACTATTTGCACGTGTGTTTTGCAGATTATGACACACTGTTTGTACGTCTCTTTGGAGGCTGTGACACACTGTCAACGCGTGCCATTGGAGGCTGTGACACACTGTTTTTACGTGCCATTGGAGGCTGTGACACACTGTTTAAACGTGCCATTAGAGGCTGTGACACACTGTTTATACGTGCCATCGGAGGCTGTGACACAATGTTTACACGTGCCATTGGAGGCTGTGACACACTGTTTTACACGTGCCATTGGAGGCTGTGACACACTGTTTACACGTGCCATTGGAGGCTGTGACACACTGTTTACACGTGCCATTGGAGACCGTGACACAATGTTTACACGTACCATTGGAGGCTGTGACACACTGTTTACACGTGCCATTGTAGGCTGTGACACAATGTTAACAGGTGCCACTGGAGGCTGTGACACACTGTTTACACGTGCCATTGGAGGCTGTGACACACTGTTTACACGTGCCATTGGAGGCTGTGACACACTGTTTACACGTGCCATTGGAGCTGTGACACAATGTTTACACGTGCCATTGGAGGCTGTGACACACTGTTTACACGTGCCATTGGATTGGGCTGTGACACACTGTTTAAACGTGCCATTACAGGCTGTGACACACTGTTTAAACGTGCCATTGGAGGCTGTGACACACTGCTTAAACGTGCCATTACAGGCTGTGACACAATGTTTACACGTGCCACTGGAGAGACCGTGACACAATGTTTACACGTACCATTGGGAGGCTGTGACACACTGTTTACGCGTGCCATTGGAGGCTGTGACAAATCCTTACCCATGAGTAGGGAAAGCTGTTGGGGTGTGTTCATCGTTCCTTAACAGCAAATCCTGTGTCTTCAAGATACAGAAGAACCAACAACAGCAAAATAGGAGTTACAGGGGAAGGGGCACTTACTGTCGACTATGACAGGCGGTATGACAGGCGGTGGGGGGGGGGGGGGGGGGGGGCGGACGTACATTCATTCTCTGGACAAACGTCGACGCGCGTTCATGACATGAAGAAAGTGGTCACTTCTGTGGTCGGCTTGCGGGCAATGCAGAAGAGACTTCTAGATGACTTCTGTCAGGAACCGCTGCACTTCCGGAGCAGTCTGATGGCACCGTGTGCTGAGATGATGCTAATTGTCTGTGCATATCGTTCTGTGGAGATGATGCTAATTGTCTGTGCATATCGTTCTGTGGAGATGATGCTAATTGTCTGTGCATATCGTTCTGTGGAGATGATGCTAATTGTCTGTGCATATCGTTCTGTGGAGATGATGCTAACTGTCTGTGCATATCGATCTGTGGAGATGATGCTAATTGTCTGTGCATATCGATCTGTAGAGATGATGCTAATTGTGCATATCGATCTGTAGAGATGATGCTAATTGTCTGTGCATATCGATCTGTGGAGTTGATGCTAACTGTCTGTACATTCCGATATGTGGAGATGATGCTAACTGTCCGTGCATTCCGATCTGTGGAGATGATGCTAACTGTCGGTGCGTATCGATCTGTGGAGATGATGCTAATTGTCTGTGCATTATCGATCTGTGGAGATGATGCTAGTTGTGCATTATCGATCTGTGGAGATGATGCTAATTGTCTGTGCATTAACGATCTGTGGAGATGATGCTAATTGTCTGTGCATATCGATGTGTGGAGATGATGCTAATTGTCTGTGCATATCGATTTGTGGAGATGATGCTAATTGTCCGTGCATATCGATCTGTGGAGATAATGCTAATTGTCTCTACATATCGATCTGTGGAGATGATGCTAATTGTGCATTATCGATCAGTGGAGATAATGCTAATCGTCTGTGCATTAACGATCTGTGGAGATAATGCTAATTGTCTGTGCATATCGATCTGTGGAGATGATGCTAATTGTCTGTGCATATCGATCTGTGGAGATGATGCTAATTGTCCGTGCATATCGATCTGTGGAGATAATGCCAATTGTCTGTGAATATCGATCTGTGGAGATGATGCTAATTGTTAGTGCATATTTATCTGCGGAGATGATGCTAATTGTTAGTGCATATCGATCTGTGGAACGGTCACCTTAACGGCAGGAATAGGAGGCGCGAGATCTATTCTTTTAACAGCTGCAAAAACAGGCAACAGAAATGATTCTGGACATGTTTTTGAGCCATTCGAGATCTAATTTCGTAAAAAAAAAAATAAATAAATAAATAAAAAAAAATAAAATTTTAAAAAATTTAAAAAAATTCTATGAGAGACACAGAAAGACTGATACTGTACACACCTGAATGACATGAGACTGAAGGCTGTACAGTTCAGAAAAAAGACACGATAAACTGTATCTGTGCACTATCCCCTGAGATCACAAGAACTCAATCTGTAAAGCTCTCTTTTCCACAAGTCGACAAAGACTGTAGTTGCCCATTTCATTCTGCTGCTGAAAACTGGTCGGAATGGTCATGCAGGATTAGCTGATTTCACACATCCGTACACACACACACACACACACACACACACACACACACACACAACACACACACACACACACACAAACAACACACACACACACACACACACACACACACACACACACACACGCGCGCGCGCGCGCGCGCGCGGACTAATCCACATGATACAGGCCACCTGACCAATGCATACTCTGAAGTACACCAACACTTGCAGGGAACTAAGCAGACAGTCCCTCGGGTGTCCCCAGTCCATCATCTCAGTGCACAACTGTTCCGCCATTAGCTGCCGCCAGTGGAGCGCTCCATTGTAACCCTGTCCCATTTCCCAGGCGTCTTCGCTGGGCCGGTCTTGGAAAAGGTTCGTCGCTTCAGCCAGTATCTCCGCTATTGGGTTTTGAAGCTCGCTGGTGGATGAAAGGCACGGGAGTCTTTGTGTCCGTGCTTCCGTGTATGTCTGGCTTGTTCTGGCAATGGTGGGTCACTGTGTACTCCAAGGCCTGGTGTCTTAGGTGACTGAACTGTCGGTGTAGAATCACGATGGGTTGATTTTCTTCTTTCAAGACTCTCTCTCTCTCTCTCTCTCTCTCTCTCTCTCTCCCCCCCCCCCCCCCCCCCCTCCGTGCCTACGTGCATGTGCCTGCGCGCGCATGGGTGTGTGTATGTGTGTGTGTGTGTGTGTGTGTGTGTGTGTGTGTGTGTGTGTTGTGTGCGTGCGTGCATGCGTGTTCGCGCGCGCGCGCGCGCACGCGCGCGCGCGCGCGCGTGTGTGTGTGTGTGTGTGTGTGTGTGTGTGTGTGTGTGCGTGCGTGCATGTGTGTGTGTGTGTGTGTGTGTGTTCCCCCTCCTTGTTTCTATTTTTCTCTCATGATGACACACACAAGCCTTTTCCCTCGCTTTTCTAACACACACACACACACACACACACACACACACACGCGCGCGCGCGCGCGCGCGCGCGCGCACGCACGCACGCACGCACGCACACACACACACACACACACACACACACACACACACACACACACACACGCATTCACACAGAGGGAAAGACACAGACGGAAAGACACACCCGAGAGAAAGACAAACATGGACAAACAGTTCAAAACCAATATAACACTTTACTAATTTAGGTCGGGAACACTGAAAATCTTCAGGAAAACTTTCTAGGAAAAGCAGCTTTGCTTCCTGAAACTGGATGTTATTTATATTCCAGATCTGAGGAAGTGTTCAACTGACTATAATTATGTTTCTTTTTTTTTTATATCTCATGCCATCAGATTTCTTCGAACATAAACAGGCTGTCAAGTATATAAGCGAACACTGAAGAAGGCATGAACACATGCAGAAAGATAAGAGATCAATTTCACACACACACACACACACACACACACACACACACACACACACACACACTGACTGACTGAAACCATTTCCTGTCAGATTAACATAGTGTTGTGCTGACTAACACACACACACACACACACACACACACACACACACACACACAGCCCACACCACATTACAATCTAGTGCCAGCGCACACGTGGGCTTTCATCATCCATTGGATCTAAAACAAAACATGCTCGCTCGCAACGCAGACAAAACAAGAACTCTCAGAGTGGGTCAATAAAATGTTCACGATGAAATACTAGTTCCTGTTACAATTAACATGAAAGATGAATGAGTTTACTTGAAAACAGGTCACAAAGCTGACGGCAAACGTGCAGCCGATACAACTGAAGTGGAGCGAAAGATGGGACAGAGAAAGAACAAATCTGGAAGGCGTTTGGACAGAATGAAAACCGACAGAAAATTTATGTGGGCACCTCGACGCTTGCATGAAAAAAAGACAAAATCGCTGGCCTAAAATTCTCACCGATGGTAAATCCGAGGAGTTCAAATTGTGAAAGGTACGAAGGAAGGGAGGAAGGAAAGAAAGATAGGAGAAAAGAAGGAAGGAAGAAAGAAAGAAGAAAGGAAGTAAGTAAGGAAGGAAGGAAGGTAAGAAGAATAAAGGAAGGAAAGAAGAAGAAAGGAAGGAAGAAAGTAAAAAGGGAGGAAAGAAGGAGTGAAGGAAGAAGGAAACAAGCAAGGAAGGAAGAAAGGATGGAAGGAAGGAAGGAAGGAAAGAAAGAAGAAAGGAAGATGACAGGAAGAAGAAAGGAAGGAAGGAAGGAAGAAGAGAGGAAGGAAGGAAGGAGGAAGGAAGGAAGGAAGGATGAAAGAAGAAACGAGGAAGGAAAGAGGGAAGACAGGAAGAAAAAAGGAAGGAAGGAAGGGAAGAAAGAAGAGAGTAAGGAAGGAAGAAAGGAAGAAAGAAGTAAGGAAGAAGAAAGGAAGGAAGGGAGGAATGAAGGAAGAAAGAAGAAAAGAGGGAAGGAAGTGAGGGAGGAAGGAAGAAAGAAGGAAGGAAGGGGAGAAAAGAAAGATACGTGAGAAAGAAAGAACGAACGAAAAAATAGACAGACAGACAGACGGACAGACAGATAGATGCAAAGGTAAATAGGTGGGTACGTACGTAGGTATGTAGGCAAGCGGGTAGGTAGGTAGGTAGGTAAGTAAATAGGTAGCTCGGTAGGTTGGTAGGTAGGTAGATAGGTGGGTAGGTAGAAAAAAAAAAAAAAAAAAGAACGAATGAATGAATGAAAAGAAGAGTGGAAAGGAAGAAAAAAGAAAAAGAAAGAAAGAAAGAAGAAAGAAAGGAAGGGAGGAAGGAAGGAAGGAAGAAAGAAAGAAAGAAAGAAAGAAAAAAGAAAGAAAGAAAGAAAAGATGACAGAAAGAAAGCTGACCGTAAATACAACACAGACATACAGAATCGAATAGGAGGTTAAACAAAAGCAAGCATAATCCCGGACTGTAATATTCCAGCCCATTCCATCCTTAATCCTGGATCCAGTGCCTGTGAATGCCCATGCGCTTCAAAAGCGCACGCCATTGAAAACCTGATCGGATCAATACGAGGCCTTAACTGAATACAGAAAATTGTCGGAATACAAAACGGCTACTTTTCCTATTGCGTCTTTCTTTCGGTTGCCTCTGAAAATCTGGCGATAAAGTAAATTCCTCGGTGTGGTCAATGTAAACTAAAGGCGTCAACAAGCACGCCGAATCAATAATCCATCGTTGTACTCTGCAAAACACTGCTGACAAGTTCGTGGCAGATTTATAGACATCACACCATCCATTTTGACATTATTTCTAACCCATGGAAGAGTAAGAAAGGTCTTATCCATCCATACCGCATGGTCTGCCAAATTCGTATATGTGCGTTTTTGTATGTCGGGAGACAAAAGTCTACATCAAGTGTACTGGTTTGCGGGCGAGGAAAAGTCATTTCCAAGCCTTTAATCACACACACACACACACACACACACACACACACACACACACACACACACACACACACATACACGCACACACGCACGCACGCACACACGCACGCACGCACGCACGCACGCACGCACACACACATACACATACACATGCACACACACGCGCGCGCGCGCACGCACGCACACACACACACACGCACGCACACATAACACAGAGTGTTGAACATGTTTAGCAGTGGGCGTACAGTACCCTTTGAGGCTGAAAATCACGGAGACAAATCGTGAAAAAGAAATAAGAGCATCCGTTGAATTATTTCTCAGAGGTTTAACCACACAGCAGCTAAGGTTGGAGATACGCCGTCTGAACAACTTTCGACTTCAAACTTGCGAGGATTTCGACATCATCATCATCATCATCATCATCATCATCATCATTATCATCATCTTCATCATTTTATTTACTCATTTATTCATTCATTTCTTTATTTTGCCACACAGCACAAAGGTGCCAGACAATGAGCCCTTGACAAAGAAAAGCATCCATTGGATGAAAACGGTTCTCACCTTTACTTTTGCACCAGTACCACAAGAGTACGTTCGCTTTGAAACCCTTCAACTTGATGTTAAGTTAACACTTGGCTGAGAGTGAAAATGTCCGTGACGGCGCAGCAAGCAAACCCCACCCCCACCCCCCCCCCCCCCCCCCCCATCCCGAGCATTTCAAATAACAAAGAGTAACTTAAACACATTTCAACTGAGCCTTTTCGCTGAAGGTACGATGGCATCCTAGTTTTCTGGGAAAGGGCTATGAAAACGTCTTGCTCTGAGATTGATGTTACACGCGCACGTCCGCGCGCGCACACACACACACACACACACACACACACACACACACACACACACACACACACACACACACACACACACACACACACACACACACTCTCTCTCTCTCTCTCTCTCTCTCTCTCTCTCTCTCTCTCTCTCTCTCTCTCTCTCTCTCACACAGCAGAACACATCGTGTACCTTTGGTACAGCAGAACCCATCGTGAGCTGGGTCGAGGCTGCTATGCACAGATACCTAAGTCACCAACTGAAACTTCTATATAGTGTTTTTGGCTACAAACTGTTCTGGAATGAAGGTAAGCACCTGCTGCAAAAGGACACCAAGCGTTCGTGTTGCCGCCTGCGTGTTCCGGCATCTCCCTGAAAAAAAAAAAACTGTCTTTCAGATCTTGTTGCGGGGCCGGAATAGCTCAGGTGGTAGAGCGCCGGACTCGTGATCCTGTGGTTGCGAGTTCGAATTTCGGTACAGGGGAGTGGGGGGGGGGGGGGGGGGGGGGGGGGGGGTTTCCCTCGGAGTTAACATTGGTTCGGACTCCATTCCCTATACATTTCTTCGAATGAGACTATAAACGGAGGGTCCGTGTGTGAACGCACGCACAACATCTAGCACACACGTAAAATCCCATCACCAACTTTCGGAAGAGAAGGCCAGTTTGGCCGTTGGTATGGATGACACGTTACACATAGCATGCACCTTCCCCGAAGATGTAGTATGGATGCCTTAATGGCGGGATAAAAAAGCGGTCATACACACGAAACTCCACTGCCTGTCTATACAGGCAGTGTCCGCAGGAGCATCAGCCTGCGTACACAGAAAGAAAGAAAGAAAGAAAGAAAGAAAGATCTTGTTGCAGAATGAGGCCACTGCAGGCGGCAATCTGAACAAATTTGAAAAATTATTGATACAGCTCCGCCCCCCCCCCCCCCCCCCCCCCCCCCCCAAAAAAAAAAAAAAATTCTTGACAAACAAATCACGAGAAACCACGGCGCGTTTCGACCTCTTACGTCTTCTTCAGGCAAAACACACAACGAAAACGATCGAGCGGTCACTTATCTTCATTCAGTTCCGCGCAAGATGGGCGTTATCTTTTTCCCCAACGGCCTCGTTCTCCATTCAACGCCCATATTGCGCCGAACTGGATGAAGATAAGTGATCGCTGCTCGTTCATTTTCGTTGTCCTGAGGGTTGTGCATCTTGTCTGAAGAAGAACTAAGAGGTCGAAACGCGTCGTGTTTTGTCTCGTGATTCGTTTGTCAACGTTTTTTCTTTTGGACGGAGCTTCATCAATAATTCTTCCTTTTTTTTTTCAAAATCTTGTTTATGTTTGATCAGGACTAGTACGCTCAGTGGAACCTTAGTCACATTCACAAATAGTTGGGACATGCATTGTGACCAGGAGAAAAAAAAAACAAAACAAAAAAAACAGTGTTAAAGAGCTTCCAGAACGGAGCCCGGAGAGGATGTCATCATGGCAGAAAAGCAAAAACCACAGACTATAGTAAAGACAGACAAACACTGAAACAAACAAACAAAGATGGTCGGCAAAAGTAACAGATAAGACTGAAATTCCTGAAGATGGAGGACCTATTTGTAGTGAGAGAAATACGCGCGCAGAGAGACAGACAGACAGACAGACAGACAGACAGAGAGAGAGAGAGAGACAGAAGACAGACAGAGAGAGACACAGACAGAGAGACAAAGAGAAGAGAGAGAGAGAGAGACAGAGGAGAGAGAGAGAGACAGACAGACAGACAGACAGAGACAGACTGAGGGATAGAGAGAGACAAAGAGTGAGTAAGAGAGAGACAGACAGACAGACACAGACAAAAGACTGAGGGATAGAGACAAAGAGCGAGTAAGAGAGAGACAGACAGACAGACAGACAGACTGACAGAGACAGAAAGAGAGAGAGAGACAGAGAGAGAGAGAGAGACAGTTACAGGAACAAACGGACGGAGACACAGAAATACTAAACGTGAGCACATGTGAAAAATTAGACAGCGATGAGTAAGTTTACAATGATAAATAGTATATGAGGGCATTCGCGCGTGTGCAAACACACACACACACACACACACACACACACACACACACACACACGCGCGCGCGCGCGCGCGCGCGCACACGCGCGCACGCTCGCACGTACACACACACACACACGTACAACAAAAAGCGTGTTCTCTCTCTCTCTCTCTCTCTCTCTCTCTCTCTCTCTCTCTCTCTCTCTCTCTTTCTCTGTGTGTGTGTGTGTGTGTGTGTGTGTGTGTGTGTGTGTGTGTGTGTGTGTGTGTGTGTGTGTGTGCGTGTGTGTGCGTGCGTGTGTGTCACAGTCACACACACACACACACACACACACACACACACACACACACACACACACACACAGAGATATGATGAAAAGCTTGCTCTGCTAATGAAAGATCTAACAGACCTTATCTTTGAAACAGGAGCTCTGGGTAATCCATCCAGACCAAGCCTTTGATCTCGTCTGGAGTGGCCAAACCTTAACTGATAAACAGGGGGGGGGGGGGGGGGGGGAGGAGGAGAGCAAAAGAAATAGAAAGTATAAGAAAGCGAGCGAGCGAGCGAGCGAGAGAGAGAGAGAGAGAGAGAGAGAGGGAGAGAGAGAGAGAGAGAGAGAGAACGAGAGAGAGAGAGAGAGAGAGAGGAAAGGAGGGAGGGAGGGCAAGAGCGCGAGAGAGAGAGACAGACAGATACAGAGGAAGATAGAGAGAGAATGAGAGAGAGAGAGACAGAGCGAGAGACAGAGCGAGAGAGAGAGAGAGACAGACAGACAGACAGAGACAGAGAGAGAGAGAGAGAAATAGACAGATAGAGAGAGACAGAGAGAGATAGAGAGACAGGGAGAGAGAGAGAGACAGACAGATAGAGAGAGAGAGAAAGAGAGAGAGGAGAGAGAACGAGACACAGAGGGGAAAAGATAGAGAGCGAGAGAAAGAAAGGGAAGTCTGCGGGGATGAAAAAAAAATAAAATAAAAGACAGTAAGAAATTGAAAAGAAAATGATAGGGAGACAAGAAAAGCAAGTAGAAGAAAAAAAAAACAATAAGGGAATAATTAAATCATGAATAAATAAGGAAGAACACACACACACACACACACACACACACACACACACACACACACACACACACACACACACACACACATTCAGGAAGGACTTCAAAGGGATTACTGAAAGAGAAGGAAAGCGGGAAAAGAAAGGAAAGCAGGAGAAAGAGACATAATCCATATTTCAGGGACATTTTGACGTGTACAGGGAGACAATCCAACTGTAATTTTGAAGATAAAGAAAGTAAAAGACACCCTCTATGTCCCCTCTCCAACCCCCCACTACCCCCTCCCCCTCCCCCTCCCCTTCCCCCCCCCCCCCACCCCATGACTTTTGTACGCTAGCAAACCTGCCAGTTGAACCTTCGTGGACCCAGTTAGCTTCAGTGATCATCAGCTTTCAGTGTAAGCGTGCAATCATCTGACTGACTGATTTACCCAGACGTCAGCATCGTAACCGGACACGTGGAATGTGCCAAATGGGAATTCCTCTCCATCACTCAGTGCTCCGTCGCTGTCTTGGTCACACTCTGTATCACTCCCTCTTCTCTCGTCGCCTACTCTGTGTAAATGCAGCACCTTTTGCATTCAGACTCAAAAGACTAAAAAAAAAAAAAAAATGTTTATTCAGGTAAAGGCCTGGTTCGCTTACTGAAGGGGAATGTACGCATGACTAAACAAGGGAACAGAATACAGTGACGTATACAAACCAACAGAAGCAATCAACACAACACAATTCTTCAAAGTATACATTGAAAACTGACATTCTACAGAGTCGCCAGTTTCAGTCTGTTCAGCGCCTGTAAAAAAAAAAAAAATCTACATTGCTGAATTCTTTACTGTAGTCTCACGCCTTGTGGACAAGATTGACATCTCACGTCTTATGGACATGATTGTAGTCTCGCGCCTTGTAGACATGATTGTAGTCTCATGCCGTGAGGACATGATTGTAGTCTTACGCCTTGTGAACATGAGGAACATTTCAAACTAAAATTGCCGGGAGCCTTATAGTATTTCGGTGATTAAATTTTACTCTAAGATCAATCAGGGCAGGGCAGCAAAATATTTTTTAAAGTGTAATTCATCTTCTTTACGTATGTTCCACTGACGGCAGGTAAGCACATCTTTATTTCCTGGCATTGAGCGATTTGCCAGGGACAAATGCTACGCTCATCAGGGAGAATGCCAGAGACAAATGCTACGCTCATCAGGGAGAATGCCAGAGACAAATGCTACGCTCATCAGGGAGAATGCCAGGGACAAAATGCCAGGGACAAATGCTACGCTCATCAAGGAGAATGCCATGGCCAAATGCTACGCTCATCAGGGAGAATGCCAGAGACAAATGCTACGCTCATCAAGGAGAATGCCATGGCCAAATGCTACGCTCATCAGGGAGAATGTCAGGGACAAATGCTACGTTACCAGCCGCCGTGGCGAAGTGGTTAGCGTCGCGGACTCCCGGCTGGGAGGTCGTGGGTTCGAATCCCATCAGAAGTCATGTGGGTTTTTCTGCCCCAGACCGGCTCCTACCCAGAGTTGAGTTGCTGCGGACTCAGTTGGGAAGACTGGGACCACACAGTCGAGTTTCATCCACTTAATGGATGCGTTTCTGAGAGTGTTGCTCAAATTTCCTGACCCAACACTGCAGGTGCCTGTATCTCTCGGGCCTGGTTGACGCCGGATATATATTATGAAAGAAAGCGTAGAGTACAGCCCTGTCATGTAGTCTCAGACCGAAATGGAAATCCGTAGCATCATCTTAATCATCCTCATTGTCATCGATCAGTATAAAAAAAAAAAAAAAAAAGTCTCAAGTTCTGTGGCCCTTCATGCCCTGCTCTCATGGTGACCTCAATTTCGATGTCCTCTCCACGTCTGTGGCCTTGGTTTGGTTCCGTCGGGGTCACCGGTGTCGGCGAGTCCATGGGGGCTGTCGCTGGACGGACGTGGTGGCGCCCTCCGGAGGGAGAGCTCACTCACGCCGGCTCCGCGACCAAGCAATGATTGTCCTCAGTAGGGGGCTTAGTAGGTGGTGTCCTGCGTATGTTAGATCAGAACAGGCGCCACTGAACACTACCGAAGTGACTCGGCAGCAGTGCAGTGTCTCCTCCGGTGGGTCGCGTCTTGACGACTTGACATTGACTGTTTCCTGTGGATTGCCGGTGCCGGGGCTGCGGCGGGGGCCGACCGGGCTGTGGCTGTGGACGGGGGTGTGGGAATGAGCGGCGGGGTGCACTGCCTCTGAAGTCGCGCAGAGGTTGAGACAGCAAAAAAAAAAAAAAAAAAATTGCTACGTTCATCAGGGAGAATGCCAGAGACAAATGCTACGCTCATCAAGGAGAATGCCAGAGACAAATGCTACGCTCATCAAGGAGAATGCCAGAGACAAATGCTACGATCATCAGGGAGAATGCCAGATACAAATGCTACGCTCATCGAGGAGAATGCCAGAGACAAATGCTACGATCATCAGGGAGAATGCCAGAGACAAATGCTACGCTCATCAAGGAGAATGCCAGGGACAAATGCTACGCTCATCAGGGAGATGCCAGAGACAAATGCTACGCTCATCAAGAAGAATGCCATGGCCAAATGCTACGCTCATCAGGGAGAATGCCAGAGACAAATGCTACGCTCATCAGGGAGAATGCCATTCGATGGCCAAGCGATGCTGAGTCAGCCTTTTCGATTTTTTCTATTTGACAGACGGACGCAGGATGAACAAACCAATCGCCTTCCACACGACTCTGCGCACGTAATTGCTGCTGACCTTTCTAACTCTGCGCACGTAATTGTTGCTGACCTTTCTAACTCTGCGCACGTAATTGTTGCTGATCTTTCCAACTCTGTGCACGTAATTGTTGCTGACTTTTCTAACTCTGGGCACGTAATTGTTGCTGACCTTTCTGACTCTGGGCGCACGTCATTGTTGCTGACCTTTCTGACTCTGCGCACGTCATTGTTGCTGACCTTTCTCGCCCAGTTTGATACAACAGAAGACAGGGACCTTGTAAGCAGAAGGCAGTGGCGTCATCAACGTCTGCATCTTTCTCTGTCACCATCGTTAATGATTTAAGAAAGGGTGCTTCCGAATAGTTCCTACGGAGCCAGGTATTAGGGGAGACAATAGGTGCAAAGTCCGGGACAGAAGAAGTAAAGAAATTTTAAAATGAAAATCGTAATACACAGACAGACAGACAGACAGACAGACAGACAGATAGATAGATAGATAGTTAGATAGATAGATAGATAGATAGATAGATAGTGTAGTGTGTGTGTGTGTGTGTGTGTGTGTGTGTGTGTGTGTGTGTGTGTGTGTGGTGTGTGTGTGTGTGTGTGTGCGTGTCACTGAGAGAGAAAGGGTGGGGAGGGGGGTATGAAAGTTAGAGTGGAGGAGGAGGAGTGGTAATCAGGGAAGGAAGATCCACGGTGGGTAAATGATATAAACTAAATAGACAACTAAAAACGCTCGGTGACTAAGCGGCACATGTATATGTAAGACGGTAACGTAGACACTACCCACGGGACATCTCTCTCCCTCTCTCTCTCTCTCTTTCCTTCTGTGTGTTTGCGTGTCTGTCTGTCTGTCTGTCTGTCTGTCTGTCTGTCTCTCTCTCTCTCTCTCTCTCTCTCTCTCTCTCTCTCTCTCTCTCTCTCTCTCTCTCCAAACTTGGAAGAGAAACTGCTGACACTGACACGATGTCTTTGGAATGAGTGTTTTACAAGTTCCAAGTGCCAAGAAAAGAATTCACTATGAACGAACAGTAAGTGATGAAGGTGGAGGGAGGAGGGGGGGGGGGCGGGAGGGTACTCGACACATGACTTTCAAACACACACATCCACACACAACGCCAGAGCGCGTTCCCACGTTCACGACTTCTTTAACCATGTGCGATTTCTGTTCTACATCTAGAGATAAAGAAAAAGAAACACACACACACACACACACACACACACACACACACACACACACACACACACACACAAAGAATGCTAGATTCCATCAGCCATCTTTAAATTTTATATCGTCGACCACAAGTAAGGATTTGTACTGTTGAATGGGTTACTTCCCTTTTCTTTTATTCTTCCTGCTACAGCTACTTCTTTCTTTCTTTCTTTCTTTTCTTTTCTTTTCTTTTCTCCTCGTAAAAATTGATTTCTTACTTTGCACGATTATCCTATATTCTTGCATTAGTGTTGCTTGGATGACAGGCTTTTTTGTTCCTCGTATTTTGTTTGCTTCTACAATAAATTGTATGAGTAACATTGTCATTTCTACATGTCAGGATGTAAGAAGAGTAACTTGGGAGGGAGGGAGGGAGACAGAGAGAGAAGAAGAAGAAGAAGACATTTCTACATGTCAGGATGTAAGAAGAGTAACTTGGGGAGGGAGGGAGGGAGGACAGAGACAGAGGAAGAGAAGAAGAAGAAGAAGAAGAGAAGACATTCTACATGTCAGGATGTAAGAAGAGTAACTTGGGGAGGGAGGGAGGGAGACAGAGAAGAAAAGAAGAAGAAGAAGAGAAGAAGAAGAAGAAGAAGAAGAGGAGGAGAGAGAGAGAGAGAGAGAGAGAGAGAGAGAGAGAGAGAGAGAGAGAGAGAGAGAGAGAGAGAGAGAGAGAGAGAGAGAACAGTGATCAATGAACAATCGGGTATTAAACATGATGTGTTATCATTATGTCTTTCTTTTGCGCGAGAGTTTTTTCTGACTGTTTTCTGAAAACATTTGGTATACTGACTGCTTGCTCCACGTAAATATTGGAAGAACACCAACACGCCATTTTACCAGACAGTCTGGAAAACATCTATAGTCTACAAAATCAAAGTAATGGTCAGGTTCAAATGATGTTTTAGACAGACGGTATACTGAGTAAGTGTCCTTAGTCATCACTGAGCTGTAGCAGTCATGCAGGTACTGATCAATCATTCTCTGTTTAAACAAAGAAGTCAAAGAAATTTCACATCCTACTCCTTGGTTGAACCAAGCGTGACCAGACCCCAGGAGAGAGAGAGAGAGAGAGAGAGAGAGAGAGAGAGAGAGAGAGAGAGAGAGAGAGAGAGAGAGAGAGAGAGAGACAGAGAGACAGAGACAGAGAGAGACAGAGACAAAGGCAGACAGACAGACAGACAGGTGGGGGGGGGGGGGGGGGGGGGGAGGGGGGAGTGGTATTCGGCACAGACTGACGGAGTTATTTCCCCATGTACATTTTTGTGACAGACCATGAAAAACGCGAAATAACAATCTTCCTGTCCGTAGAAAGTTGCCACGGCAATATGTATTCTGTGACAACATGTCACTTTTGCAACCGTCTTCAGTTCGGAATCTAACGGATCGGACCCAATCACAGCGTTCTTAGGCCTCTGTTCATCTGAAGACCTAATTTCGTTAGAATCGGATGAACTGATTTTTGTGTTCGATTTTTCTGTTCGATAACATTATTGAATCATCCTTTATCCTCCATTTCTTTTTTTTTCTGATTAGCACAAGAAACTGAATAAGATCGACCGAATGTCTCGTTGCTTCCTTTGACATGTTTGACTGAAAGAACTCGATCCAGTAGTTCTTTAATATTTAAGCGAGCACGCACTCACACACACACACACACACACACACACACACGCACGCACGCACGCACGCACGCACGCACGCACAGAGAGAGAGAGAGAGAGAGAGAGAGAGAGAGAGAGAGAGAGAGAGAGAGAGAGAGAGAGACGGAGAGAGAGAGAGAGGGGGGGTGGGGGGGGAGGGAGAGCACCCCTGGCAGCAATGAAACTATGACGACCAGAAAAGCATCAACGTTAATGGAAGTAACAAAAAGAAGAAAGAAAGAAGACCAGTCCGCCGTGGCGAAGTGGTTAGCCTCGCGGACTCCCTGCTGGGAGGTCGTGGGTTCGAATCCCATCAGAAGTCATGTGGGTTTTTTTCTGCCCCGACCGGCTCCTACCCAGAGTTGAGTTGCTGCGGACTCAGTTGGGAAGACTGGGACCACACAGTCGAGTTCTGAGAGTGTTGCTCAAATTTTTCTTGACCAACACTGCAGGTGCCTGTATCTCTCGGGCCTGGTTGACGCCGGAATATATTATGAAAGGAAGCGTAGAGTACAGCCCTGTCATGTAGTCTCAGACCGAAATGGAAATCCGTAGCATCATCTTAATCATCCTCATTCTCATCGATCAGCATTAAAAAAAAAAGTCTCAAATTCTGTGGCCCTTCATGCCCTGCTCTCATGGTGACCTCAATTTCGATGTCCTCTCTCTCCACGTCTGTGGCCTTGGTTTGGTTCCGTCGGGGTCACCGGTATCGGCGAGTCCCATGGGGGCTGTCGTTGGACGGACGT
The DNA here is from genome assembly GCA_016801955.1 of Conus betulinus. Lineage (NCBI taxonomy): Eukaryota > Metazoa > Mollusca > Gastropoda > Neogastropoda > Conidae > Conus > Conus betulinus. The sequence continues at coordinate 41,506 of JADBJO010002573.1, read as the reverse complement.
GGTGGCGCCCTCCGGAGGGAGAGCTCACTCACGCCGGCTCCGCGACTAAGCAATTATTGTCGTCAGTAGGGGGCTTAGTAGGTGGTGTCCTGCGTATGTTAGATCAGAACAGGCGCCACTGAACACCACCGAAGTGACTCGGCAGCAGTGCAGTGTCTCCTCCTCCGGTGGGTTGCCTCTTGACGACTTGACATTGACTGTTCCCTGTGGATTGCCGGTGCCGGGGCTGCGGCGGGACCAGCCGGGCTGTGGCTGTGGACGGGGTGTCGGAATGGGCGGCGTGGGTGCACTGCCTCTGAGGTGGCGCAGAGGTTGGACACACACACACACACACACTACTTACAAAGCACATGCATACGTGCCTACCTACTCCTGTACACACGTGCACACGCACGCGCGCGCGCGCGCACGCACGCACACACACACACACACACACACACACACACACACACACACACACACACACACATCTAACTACAGTAGTGTCTCAGACATGGTCAGGGAGGTCCTCAAGGTCTGACCAGCGCATGAGGTCAGTGTCTTGAATTTTGAGTCACGAAGCGGCGGAAACAAAAGAAATCTTAAATCTTACCTGTGCGAACAAAGCGCTGACACATTGACGTCAGCTGGTCAGGAGATGACACATTGACGTCAGCTGGTCAAGGGATGACACATTGACGTCAGCTGGTCAAGGGATGACACATTGACGTCAGCTGGTCAAGCGATGACACAGGCTGCCTCTGTACCCCACACACACCACTGCGATCCTGTCGTTTCATTCACAGGTCCTGTGGTGAAATGAGCTCGTCTGACACTGACTGAGTCTGGCACCGCACTCATTCTGATTCTGCCGTGACGTAGACTGGTGCTGGTACCGACCGAGTTTGGTCCGGTGTCGATGATATGGTGTGCCCTGTACTGTTACAGTACTTTCTTGCAGCGACGACGCAAGAGAATCCCGTACTGACGATTCTGTAGTGGTCATGTACAGGTCTTGCGTTGCATTGGTCTGGTCTAATGATAATGTAGTAGGTTGGTTTTCCTTAGTGTTCTTTGCTCTTGCAGTAGGACTGCTCCTGTTTCACACGTAGGTGTCTGTTCTAACAGTAGCTGTTCGTTTTCAAGATCGTCTTGTAAAGTTTTGCCGTCAGACTTTCTTTGTTCCAGGGCAATCCTTTAAAACATGCCCACGGTACTGTCCAACACAAACTCGTATGGTCATTTCCTCAAAGTTTATGATTTTGAAGTGATCGGGGAGTGAATGATAATCCCCCAAACCAAAGGTCCAGCTGACGCCATTTCTTTCTTTCGTTCGTTCGTTCTTTTTTCTTCTTTTCTTTTTTTTTTTTTCCTTCTTTTCTTCTTCTTCCTCTGTTTTTGGTTTACTTGTGTCAGCAACACTACAACAACCGGCCGTTGAGTGAATATGCTCGTCATTTCAATCGGGCACAGCACGAACAAGACAACCGGGACAAGTGAGTACAATTCAGAATGTTCTCGCTCGGCTTAATCCTCACGGGCAAGAGGAACAGGGTCAGTCGTAACTCCAAATAAACGCACGCACACACACGCACGCGCGCGCGTGCGCGCAAAGACAGGCACATGCATGCGATCGTGCGCTCGCGCTCGTGTGTGTGTGTGTGTGTGTGTGTGTGTGTGCATGTGCGTGTGTGTGTGTGTGTGTGCGCGCGCGCGCGCGCGAGCGCACGCGTGTATATATGTGTGTGTGCGTGTGTGTGTGTGTGTATGTGTGTGTGTGTGTGAGTGTTTGCGCTCGCACGCGCTTGTGTAGACGTGCGCCTACTGGGCAGCATGTATGAAAACACAACGACACAGAACCAGGCGATGGGCACTGTGTCCTATGACCTTGCCACTCTGCACAGTACACAGTAGTCTCCCTTTCATGTCTGTTCCTCGCCTGCAGCTCACAACGCCCCCATGAATGACCTGGGTTTGTTGTGTATAAGATGGTCTGAAATATACCATTAAAGTTTCAGCATGTGGTTCTGCGTTTTGTCCTTGGGGATAAGTATGAACACAGTAACAATGTGCTTCCCTGCCCCGTCTTTGTGTCTGTCTGTCTGTCTGTCTCTCTGTCTGTTTTGTCTGCTTGTCTCTATCTGTGTGTGTATGTGTATGTGTGTGTGTGTGTGTGGTGTGTGTGTGTGTGTGTGCCCCTCTCCCCTCTCCCATCTCTCTCTCTCTCTCTCTCTCTCTCTCTCTCTCTCTCTCTCTCTCTCTCTCTCTCTCTCTCTCTCTCTCTCTCTCTCTCACTCTTTCTCTGTCTGTCTGTATCCATTCTACCTACGTGTGTAGAAAACAAAATATCGTATACGGTCTCAGACGGGTACTTTGGCTGAAAGTCTTGTCCTCTCCAAAAAAAAATCGGGTGGTGCTTGGAATACTATACCTACACTGATTCTGAGAATGTGTCTAAAGCTGGCTGCCTCGTGGGTGAATTCCACCCAAGATTCAGTGATGGAGAGAACAGTGCTTTGCCATGTTCAGTTCACTCCTTGATGATCAAACCCCTTCATTTAAGGCCGTTGTCTCTATGTATCCCATCGTTACAATTTCAACAGTCACAGACGTTTTCTTAAATCATGATTCTGCAGTTCTCTTTACAAATTCAGAATTGTCAAACATTTACCTATACTTTCATCCCTAGTATGATATACTTTTATGCATAAGCTTTCTCATAATGATCGGTAGATTTTTAGTATGCAGATGCTTTCTATTGTCGTCTTCTTTATTGTTGTTGTCGCTGATGCTGTTGCCGAAGCCGTTTTCTGATCTCCAGGCAGAATCTATCCTGTAGTTGAAGGCCACGCGAGCCATTGTAAACCTCACCAGATTTCTCAGCCAAGATGCAAATATGTCGTACAACGTTCTGTTCTGGTTGTTATATATATATATATATATATATATATATATATATATATATATATATATATATATATATATATATGTATGTATGTATGTATGTATGTATGTATGTATGTGTGTGTGTGTGTGTGTGTGTGGTGTGTGTGTGTGTGTGTGTGTGTGTGTGTGTGTGTGTGTGTGTGTGTGTGTGTGTGTGTGTGTGTGTGTGTGTGTGTGTGTGTGTGTGTGTGTGTGTGTGTGTGTGTGTGTGTGTGTGTGTGCGTCTGTTCTCTCTCTCTCTCTCTCTCTCTCTGTCCCAAATGTTGTGACAAAAAAAATAGCACCAAAAAGTCCGAAACTGGTCAGATTTAAAGCATTTGGTTAATCATACCTAGTAACATTCTCAACTTTCTCCATTCCCTGTGAGTCATACTACATCTCAATCATGCTTTTTTTTTTTGGTATACTAATGCAGGTGGAGAGACAAAGAAACCAACAAACACACGATCATGCAAACAAACCAAAATACGACAAAGAGAAATCAAACCTGTTCATTCATTTATTGAAACATACCAGCAGCTATTACATTTTCAAGCGGATATATAAACAAAGCAGAGAATTCTCAGACATTCAATTTGATATCACAGTGACATTGTCTTCTACAGTGATAACTGTACAGTTAGAAACACACGTTCAACATTTCATTTTTCAGATAGTATTGCAGTAGAGTGAAGCACCGTCAGTCATTAACTGTTTCGGTAATCATTCAATAATTCGGCAAAGGTGATATTTTCACATCGTTCGACTTCTTTTTGTCAATTATTAATTACAAGAGCTAAGGAATATACACTTTTCATGCGTTCACAGTCTTCATAGAGCGATAGATAAATAAACACAAATCTACATGAACGAAATAATCAATAATGACATTTCCTACAAAACAGAGCTATAAGGTGTTGTAATGGAGACAGAAAGAATTAATACAATTTGAGAAATGGTGTTAGTTCTCAGAGTTCGCTTACTTAGATGGATGTGCACAGACGCATGTTCACGTGCACACACGCACATGCTGGTTGAGTGTGTGTGCGTGTGTGTGTGCGCGCGCGCGCGCGCGCGCGCGCGCGCGCGCGTGTGTGTGTGTGTGTGTGTGTGTGTGTTGTGTGAAGTGTGTGTGTGTGTGTGTGTGTGTGTGTGTGTGTGTGTGTGTGTGTGTGTATGTGTGTGCGTGTGCGTGTGCGTGCGTGCGTGCCTGCGTGTGCGTGCGTGCGTGCCTGCGTACGTGCGTGAGTGCGTGTGTGCGTGTGTGTGTGTGGGTGTGTGAACACTATTGCCGACATCACATCCAGATGCCTTGGTGAGCATCATGATCTGGACCGGTCTGGCTCCGTTGACGACATGTGGCAGACAAAAAGATGAAACAAAGCAAAACAAAAGAGAAACAAAACACACACACAATGGAAGGTAAGGGATAAGGACAGAATGCAGTGGAAATAAACTTCAAACGATCGAGATGTGAATGCTTAATATTCGCGTTCATCAGGAAAATTCGCTTTGTCACTCTTTGTTATCAAAAAATATAACAATGGATCTCAAAGAGATCAAGAAAAGAATGTATATAAGTAAACAAGCAAACTGTATGAGTGATAATAAAGACAGAGCCACGACAATCGTCATCTATGTGGTTGGCTTTGCAGCTGTTGGTTATGTTCTGAAACAGTTCCATGAAAATCCGCAGTCTTGTTGCTTTGCAAAAAAAAAACAACTCCTCATCAAATCAGTCTGAACGATAGCACAGGCTATCAGTCCAGTCTCCCCCCCCCCCCCCCCCCCCCACCCCCCTCCCTCCTCCCCTTCATTGTGTGATGTATGGCAGGCATCCATTTCTTCTGTCATCCAGTTCTTTTGCTCTTGTCTTTGCAAACAACACCAGGAGGAGAAGACGAACATTCTGCAGAACGTGAATGACTCTGAGAACATTGCTAGAAGATCAATTAGTGGTGGAAAATCAAGCCAACATGACCATACCATTTTACGATATGGTTACACACACACACACACACACACACACACACACACACACACACACACAATTCAAACACCAGTATACTAATGTCCATTATCTACAAGGTAGAGGCTACAGATAGACCAAATCCTAAAGCCATTTTGTTTGACACAGAAACACAAGTGTACATATTAGCAGTGTTGTTAGTTCTAAGAAAAATAACTAGGAGGAGGAGGAAAGGGAGGAAAAAGGATGATGGATGGTGGGTGATTCGTGATTTTGATATGAACGTTCTGCTAGACATGAAGCCTTAGCGACCATTCAGGTGGAGATCATCTTTCTTTACATAACGCAATGCCATCGTAGCATTATCAGCAACACTGAGACAAATTATCACAATGAATGAGAAGAATTATTTTTACTAAAAACAGCAACAATAACAGCAAAACAGCGCAACGCAAAAAACAGAATTATCTGCACAAGATGAAAAGCAAGGAAATGTACATACATACATACATACACATGTTTGCGTGCGTGCGTGCGTGCGTGCGTGCGTGCGTGTGTGTGTGTGGTGCGCGCGCGCGCGCGCGCGCGTAAACTTACAATTCCTGTGTCAGTAAAGCAATGACTTCATGAAGATTTCTAACAGAAATGCAAACATACAGGGGAGGCAGGGACGGGGGCGGGGTCGGAGGGGGCGGGGGGGGGGGGGGGTCGGAGAGAAAGTTATGTAGGAATGAAAGTGGGGGAGACGGATGTGGGGGTTGGGGGGGGGGGGTTCAGAATGTAAACTACATCACACTCTTCCTGGTAATCAATGGAGATCATCAAAAATCCGCTTGGAAGAAATGGATGATTGTGCCAGATTTCACTCTGTGGTGTCTGCCGATTAGGATTTCTCTGGCACATTGGCTGCGGAAAGCTGCCTTTGCGTGGGAAAAGCGTGATTGATTGGGTGTCAGTTGTATGTACTCTGTTATCTCCCTGGACTTGACAACAACAACAACAACAACAACAACAAGACCAGCCAATCCCCCGGCCGGGACTGTCGTCACGTTGACAGGATACCAGTGGCTGCGTCAGATCTTCAATCCTGTGTCAGCGTGGCGACAGCATTAAAGATCTAACGCAAGCATAAAAAAAAGGAAAGAAAGAAAATAAGAATGAAAGATAGAAAAATCCACCGAAGAAGGACATATATTACCAACCGGTCCTTACTGTTTGCTGGTCTGTAGTAGTAGTAGTAGTAGTAGTAGTAGCAGCAGCAGCAGCAACAGCAGTAGTAGTAGTAGTGGTGGTGGTGGTGGTGGTAACAGTAGTAGTAGTAGTAGTAGTAGTAGTAGTAGTAGTAGCAGCAGCAGCAGCAGCAGCAGCAGTAGTAGTAGTAGTAGTATCTGTAGTAGCAGTAGCAGCAGCAGCAGCAGCAGCAACAGCAGCAGTAGAAGTAGTAGTAGTAGTAATAGTAGTAGTGGTGGTGGTGGTGGTAGTGGTAGTAGTAGTAGTAGTAGTGGTGGTGGGGGTGGTGGTGGTGGTGGTGGGCTGAGGAGGAGGAGGAAGGGAGGGGGTAACAGCAGACCCCATTTGGAGGTGGGGGAGGCTAGGGAGACTGCAAAGGTGGTTCACGAGGTCGGTGAGGAAT
>JADBJO010002573.1:22500-30000 GCA_016801955.1 Conus betulinus | reverse complement strand
CATATTTTTCAATGGTATGAGAGGCGGGCATACCAGCGCACCCTGTAAGTGTATGCGGCACACGTTCCTAAACAATTGATATGCGTGCATGAGCACGTGCGTGTATGCTTGTTTGCGTGTTTGTCTGCTAGCTGACCTGTCTGTCTGTCTATCTGTCTGTCTGTCTGCTTCTGTGTCTCCATCTGGCTGGCTGGCTGGTCTGGCTGTCTGCCTGTCTGTCTGTCCATCTACTTGTATGTCTGTCAGTCTGTCTGTCTGTTCGTCTGTGTGTTCCGTAAGCGAACGGTTATTTCATGTTGGCGCATGTAGGTCTGAACAGTGCTGCACGTTGACGCTTAGGTCTGACGTCTGCTAAATCTGATTCTTTGTCCGCTTCTGCCAACACTACCCTCAAGGATGTAAGACTAACTTATCTATTTATGCCATCGTAAACCCCCCCCACTGTGGCCTCATTACTTAACTCATGGCGCACGGATAGTCTGTGTGCGCATTGGTACCAACTTGATCAAACGGGAACTGATGTGCGTCTATAGCACCCAGAAACTGGCGACAGATATTTTCTGCAGCTTCATAATCCCTGTCAGCGAAACAGCCGTGAGTGGGGCTGTGGAATGCGTGCAGCAGTAGGCTTGCTGGTGGGGTCTTTCGCCGGTGGGCTCTGCCGTCCTGAATTAAGGGCCGGTATATCCACGGGGGAGCTTCCACATCGTGTTGCCTCTGGTGGTCACACTGGGGCATCTGCCTGGAGCAGTTATTTCCCTTGACGTCTTAATGGAACACCCTGTGCGTGCCTGCACCTTGTGTGGACACAGAGCAGGCTTCCATGGGTGGATGGCCTGTCCAGAGCAAGTTACTTAGTTTTGAGAGGCAGGGGAGTTTACAGCTCGCCCGCAGCTGCAGAGGCCAAGCCGTGAATGTAGGTCAGGGAAAGGGGTGTTTTCTGAAGGCCGTTCCCCACCAGCCAGCTAACCGTGCTGTACTCGGCGAACTGAATGTCATCTGTGCATAGCCGGTCTGGCAGCAATGTGTTCGGCATAGCTGAGCGGCCATTACAAAATGGGGCTGTCGGTTTGATAATTAGTAGTTATCATGAAAAATGTAATATATCTGCGCTCTTGAAATGACTGAATTGGCGAATCTCCGACAATTTTGTTTTTAATACCAAACTTGACTAGGTTTATTTTCCTGTAGATAACGTAGATACGGCATGAAAGCTTTACGCAAGTGGTCAGGTAATATCAGAACAATGACAACACACACAAAATTGTCCAAAAATAATGTCATCATTTTCTGGGTATTTAATGTTCCCTAGTTAACTGGTACACAAGTTTGATACATGCCTCTGCTCGGACTACAGCAACAGAAATGTTGGGTCAGAAATGTGTAAGCCTTGTTTGTTCGCCCTTTCACTGAGTCTCTCTCGCGGGACGGAAAAATAAAACTGTAGGATGGGGTAGGACTGCTCCCCACTGGTTGGTTCGGCAGTTGAGGACATTATTTCTCTGGGTCCCAGCTGGTTGGTTCGGCAGTTGAGGACATTATTTCTCTGGCTTTCATAGGTGGATGGGGTAGGATTAATCCCAGTTGGTTGGTTCGGCATTTCAGGACATTGATTTTTCTGGGTCCCAGCTGCTTGGGTTCGGCAGGTGAGGACATTGTTTCTCTGGCTTCCATGGGTGGGTGGGTGGGTGGGTGGGGATTTGTTCCCCACCGGTTGGTTCGGCAGTCGAGGACATTATTTCTCTGGGTCCCAACTGGTTGGTTTGGCAGTTGACGCCATTATTTCTCTGGCTCCCCACTGGTTGGTTCCGGCAGTTGAGGACATTATTTCTCTGGCCCCACACTGGTTAGTTCCGGCAGATGAGGACATTATTTCTCTGGATCCCCACCGGTTGAATCGGCAGTTGAGGACATTATTTCTCAGGCTTCCATGGGTGGGTGTGGTAGGACTGCTCCCGATTGGTTTGTTCGGCAGTTGAGGACATTATTTCTCTGGGTCCCACCGGCACGTTTGGGTCCATGTATCTTTTCTTTCTTTCTTTTTCTTCTTCTGCAGCTTCTCAAAGCACGACTGCATTCAGATGACAGAAATCTGTTGAACAGCAGACAGAAGGAAGCTGGTGCCATAGTTCTGTCGTCATGGGATACGGTCTGGAACTCATGCTGTGTAGCATGGGCTTGCCTGGAAATTCCCCCGTCTTGTGCCAGATCTGGTGGTGTTCTTTCTTCTTTCTTTTTCTTCTCTTTCTTTCTTTCTTTTTCCCCCTTATAGTATTCCTAGCAATCTGTGTGCATTTCATTTTTGCTTGATCACTCACGCTTCTAAGGCACATGACATCCCACCACTCCAACACACACACACACACACACACACACACACACACACACACACACACACAACACACAAACACACATACACACACACACACACACACACACACACACACACACACACACACACACACAACAAACACATACACACACACACACACACCCACACACACACACACACACACGCACTCACGCTCGCACTCACTCACACACACACACACACCACACACACACACACACACACACACACACACAACACACACACACACACACACACACACACACACACGCATATGCACGCACACACACCCACACACACACACACACACACACACACAACACACACCACACACACACACACAACACACACGGTTTCCAGAGGGGCTGACCATTTTCAGGGTGGTCTTGGGGACCTTGTAGAGGAGGAATCCCAGCAGCATGCCCACGGTGTAGGCCCGCCACCGCAACCAGGGCACGATGTACAACCTCCTCCCAGTACCCGTTGTCCTCGTGCATCCTGACGGACAGCACCGACAGGCGGGGACCGGGTTTGGAAGGAACATTTCATCACATGAATGGACAGTCGTTTTCCATATAGCCATGCACTTTCGTCATGAACACACACACACACACACACACACACACACACACACACACACACACACACACACACACACACACAGAGAGAGAGAGAGAGAGAGAGAGAGAGAGAGAGAGAGAGAGAAGCACGTCTCTCTCTCTATCACCTATCTATATATGTATATGTGTGTATCTCTCTCTCTCTCTCTCTCTCTCTCTCTCTCTCTTCTCTCTCTCTCTATCTATATATATATATATATATATATATATGTATGTATGTATGTATACGTGTGTATGTATGTATGTAGATAGATAGATAGATAGATAGATCTATAGATAGAAGGAAGGATATGTATTATATATACACAGACAGAGACAGCCACAACTTAAAACGCTCAGTGAAAATCAAATACATCAATGTAAAAGAAGCATAAAAAAATTGCAATCCACATACATAAAAAGAAAACGAAAGGCACCAAAGGAATTCGTATAATTCTTGTTACATAAAGAAGTACCGTAAAAATGGCATTTAAAAAATCTGAATACATAGTTGACCAGTCAACATCATCATCATCATCATCATCATCATCATCATCATCATCATCATCATCATATCATCATCATATCCTCCTCCTCATCATCATTATCATCATCATCATTATATCACATCATCATCATCACCATCATCATCATCATCACCATCATCATCATCATTAGTATTATTATTAGTATACTACAACAACAACGACGAACAACACAACAACACACATTAGAAAAAGAGAAGAAGTAGAGAATTGACCGGCCCAAAACTAGAACCATGACCCTCAATACAGAACCATCCCCCTCATCTCTCCTCCCCCCCCCCCCCCCCCCCAGCTTGCCCCCGACCTCCCCCCCCCCCCCCCCCCCCCCTCCCGTGGCTACTCACGTCATGAGGTCCCCCTCCAGTCTTGTGCTCAAAGTAGAAGGCCAGACTGATGCCCGTGCCCATCAGAAGCAGCACCATCACCACGCCCAGAGGCGCCAGGCTGTGGATCAGTCAAATATGCAGTGACTGGGTTAGGGCACAGAGCGGTGTGGTGGTGGGACTCTCTCTCTCTCTGTCTCTCTCTCTCTCTCTCTCTCTCCTCTCGCCTCTCTCTCTCGCGTCTCTCTCTCGCTCTCTCGCCCTTCTCTCTCTTCTCTCTCTCTCTCTCTCTCTCTCTCTCTCTCTCGCTCTCTCTCTCTCTCGCTCTCTCTCTCTCTCTCTCCCTCTCTCTCTCTCCTCTCTCTCTTCTCGCTCTCTCTCTCGCTCTCTCTCTCTCTCCTCTCGCTCTCTCCTCCCCAGCTCTCTCTCTCTCTCTCTCTCTCTCTCTCTCTCTCTCTCTCTCTCTCTCTCTTCTTCATTATCATTTTTGTTATTTGTTGTGTACTTTGCTGCCGCAAATGCAGATTGATTATGCTTTATATTTTTTTTACTTTTTTTTGGAAAATAGAAAATTTATTTTCATGATTGTGTATGTATGTATGTATGTATGTATGTACGTGCACTTTATTTATTTATTCATTTGTTTTTGCGTGTTGTGGCTGTCTCTTCTGAAACTGTATGAAAAGAGTCGGATTTTGGAGAGAGAGAGAGAGAGAGAGGAGAGAGAGAGAGAGAGAGAGAGAGAGAGATAGAGAGAAACAGACAGACAGACAGACAGACAGAGACACAGAGAGAGACAGAGATACGCAGACGTTAATAGGTAAATAGAGAGATAAGGAAGGGGAGTGGTAATCAGAGAGAGAGAAAGAAAGAGAGAGAGAGACAGACAGACAGACAGACAGAGAGAGAGAGACAGAGAGAAAACACAGACAGTCACAGACAGAGGAGAGGGAGAAAGAGAACAGATAGAGAGAAAGACTATTGAATTGTCTCCCCATACATACATATCAATCTTTTTTTGCAAACTTTGTGATAACTACAATGATGCAACCCTGTCCATAAATGTTCAAAACATCAACAACAGACACAGTCGTGGTCCAGAAAGTATGTTTTAAAAGAGTGACATTTTTCTCTGTTTCATCATGCCCCCCCCCCCCCCCTCTCTCTCTCTCTCTCTCTCTCTCTCTCTCTCTCTCTCTCTCTCTCTCTCTCTCTCTCTCTCTCTCACAGTCTGAGACAGGGAAAGCAATTGGGTCAGTCAATGAGGAAAATGAAAGATATTCTTGGTTTCATTCATTTAAAAGTATTTTCCAGACAGAAAAATATCTGTTATTAGTTACAAATAAGTGGCATAGGAGCATGTTAGTGAGATTTAGAAACCGAACTCTTGGTCTGAACAATAATAAGAGATGGTACTATGGCGATAACATTAACAATTTGTGTAACTTTTTCTCAGATAAAAATCATGCCTTCAAGGAAAATGAAGAACATTTTCTGTTTCATTGTGAGTGTATAAAGACTTACGAAGTAAATGTAAAGTTTCGAAACAAATGTTGCAGTCCGCAATGACCTATGTGGATTGTTATGCATTGAAGATGAAGAATTGCTCCAATCACTTGCGAAGTTTATAGCAGAGGCCAGTTCTATCAGAAAAAGGAAACTAAGTAATTAACATAATACGTTTTCGACAAAACATAGGTACATACTAATTTATTTACTTTCTTACGATGATCTGTCCCAGCCCTGTTTAAAATTGAACGAATAGCGCAGACGCAAAACCTGACGCTGGAATGTGGTTTTGTACGCACACTTTTGTATGTATGTTAGTGAGAATGTGTGAGCGCATGCGTGTGTGTGTGTGTGTGTGTGTGTGTGTGTGTGTGTGTGTGGTGTGTGTGTGTGTGTGTGTGTGTGTGTGTGTGTGTGTGTGTGTGTGTGTGTGTGTGTGTGTGTGTGTGTGTGTGTGTGTGTGTGTGTGTTGTGTGTGTATGTGGGCCCGCCACGGTATTTTCACATATGTGTTGAAGATTTTTCTACATTTGTGACCCTTGACATAAGGGCTAGTTAGGCCAATGTCAATAAAAAGTGTCAGAGTCAGTCAGTGTCAGTGTCTCCTCTCTCTCTCTCTCTCATCTCTCTCTCTCTCTCTCTCTCTCCCTCTCTCTCTCTCTCTCTCTCTCTCTCTCCTCCTCTCTTCCCCCCCCCCCCCCCCCTTATTCTTCTCTATTCATCTCGCGTTCTCATTGTCAGTGAGTCCATTTTTCTCTCTTCTTTTCTTTGCATGAATTTAGGGCTCTTGCCTGTTCCTGAGGAACTGTCGTCTCAGCCAAACACGCCTTGACCCAATCATTACTGACATACTCAAGTATTTTTGCCAGTTTTTTGCTCCTATAGCAACTATGCATACATACATACCATACATACATACATACATACATACATGCATGCATGCATGCATGCATGCATGCATACACATGCAGCATGCATGCATACGTACATGCATGCATGCATACATACATGCATGCGTGCGTGCATGCATGCATACATGCATGCATTCATACATACATGCTTGCATGCATGCATGCATACGTTTCCGATTTTGATTTTGATTTTGTGTACATACATACGTACGTACGTACATACATACATACATACATACATACATACATACATACATACATACATACATACATACATACATACATGCACACACACATACACACATACATGCATACACGCATACGTACGTACGTACGTACATACATACATACATACATACATACATACATACATACATACATACACACATACAGACATACAGACATACATACATACATACATACATACATACATACATACATGCATACATACATGCATACATACATACATACGTACGTACATACGTACATACATACATACATACATACATACATACATACATACATACATACATACATAATTACATAATTACATACATACATACATACATACATACATACATACATACATACATACAAACCCAAAGGAGAAAAACTCATACGCAAGTTAAGCTTACTTTAATTGATGCTCTCTCTCTCTCTCTCTCTCTCTCTCTCTCTCTCTCTCTCTCTCTCTCTCTCTCTCTCTCTCTCTCTCTCTTTCTTGATAATGTTATGCTTTGTAACAGCTCAATTTGCTCATTCTCTCTGCATTAGTAATGCATGAAAACAAGTAAGCAAATAAATAAGTAAAGAAATAAATGAATAACAAACTAAATGAGTAAGTAAGTAACTAACTAAATAACAAATACATAAATAGATACCTAAATGCATGAATGAATGCATCAATGAACACATAATTGTATCAGTTAAATAAATGAGTAAATAAGTAATCAAATACATGAATAGATAAACAATGAACAAGTAGATAAATCAGTTGATAAAAATGGACGAACAAATGAATCAATAAACAAATAAATAAACAGGTTGCTATATGAATAAATGAATAAATACACGAATGAATAAACAAATAATACAAACAAATAAATGAATAATAAATAAACAAGTTAATGAACAAAACACTACATGTTTAATCATATACGAGTCAGGCTTTGAAATCCTCAGCCTCACCCCCCCCCACCACACTCCTCACCACCACGAAGACTTAGACCCAACGTCTTCAGAAGCAAGCTCAGAAGCCCAAGT
>JADBJO010002573.1:10000-15000 GCA_016801955.1 Conus betulinus | reverse complement strand
CGCATTTTGGACAACGTCTTCCCTTCAGTAGTAGACCTTCTATCCTACCTGTCTACACAAACAATCGGTGTTCAAAGACCTAAAAGGGATGAATGGGTGCACAAGATTTTTCAGGCCATATTTCAAGATCGTCTTCAAGCCATATTTTACTTTTAAACAGTCAATAGTATTTGCACACACACACACACACACACACACACACACACACACACACACACACACACACACACACACACACACACACACATACACACACACACACAAAGGCGCGAGCGTACACTCTCTCTCTCTCTCTCTCTCTCTCTCTCTCTCCTTGGGATCCATATCAGAAAACCACAGCTGACAATCAACCACCACCACCATCCAACCAGAACTCAAACCACTCACTTATTCCGCGGCCAGTTGGTGCATTTTCAGCCTTGGGGGAATACGAGGGGGGAGGGCTGTTTTTCTTCATAGCACCGTCACCGTTGACAGCCTGGTGCGGGGAATCCCCGGGCAGCCCGACCTTGACCTCTGAGTCCCCCTCCCCCTCCTGGTGGTGAACGTAATTCCGTGGCAATCCCACGTCCTGTGACTTCTCTGGGGTGTTCGCATTCTGGGGGGCTGGTGTATCTTGACCTGTGAGAGGTGGAACAAGAAAATTGATGAGTTAGATTAGAACTTGAGACAGCGGAACTTGAGGGGATTCAGGCATTCGAGAGGAGACGCTTCCGCAAGATCCTTGGCATCTCATACAAAGACCACCTTACCAACTTGGAGGTCCAGGCCACAGTTAGGCAAGCCATTGGACTATAGGAAGACAGTCCACAGTGAAAAGAAGAAGAATGAGATGGTGTGGTCATGTATCAAGATCAACAGGACTTCTCAAAACCATTCTGCAAGGAACAGTGCGAGGAGGAAGCAGAAGGAGAGGAAGACAGAGAAAGAGATGGGAGGACAACATCAGTGCATGGACTGGCCTCACACTCAGCAACTGCCTGAGAGCGTCTGAGAACCGGGAGGAGTGGAGAGAGAGCTGGTGGCGAAGTCTTCCCCAACGGTCTTCAAGACTCCGGGCTGGGCGAGATGATAGGTGATAGGTGAGGGGTGATGGGTGGTAGGTGAGAGTGAGAGGTGACGGGTGATGGGTGAGAGGTGAAGGGTGGTAGGTGAGAGGTGATCGATGATAGGTGAGAGCGAGAGGTGAGAGGTGATGGGTGATAGTTGAGAGGTGATAGGTGATGGGTGATAGGTGAGAGGTGATGGGTGATGGGTGATAGTGATATGATAGGTAAGAGTTGATCGATGATAGGTGAGAGTGAGAGGTGAGAAGTGATGGGTGATAGCTGAGAGGTGATGGGTGATAGGTGAGAGGTGAGAAGTGAAGGGTGATAGCTGAGAGGTGAGAGGTGATGGTTGATAGGTGAGAGGCGAGAGGTGATTGGTGATAGGTGATAGGTGAGAGGTGATTGATGATAGGTGAAAGTGAGAGGTGAGAAGTGATTGGTGATAGGTGAGAGGTGAGGTGAGGTGATTGATGATAGGTGAGAGTGAGAGGTGAGAAGTGATGGGTGATAGGTGATAGGTGAGAGGTGAGAGGTGATGGGTGATAGCTGAAAGGTAATAGATCAGAGCTGCTAAAGCCATGGTCTTACAGGAGTCGTTCGCCAGCCAAAAAACATCAGATAGTGATTCCTGAGTTGAAAACGCTTGACGTTCGAATATTACACTAAATCAGGCCCGTTTTCACAATCACGACACGGCAAACGTTTCCTCTCACATCAATGAATTCGATGAGACGATAGACAGTAAGTACAGAGAAACAGACATCCACAATGAGGCTGCCGAATCTCGCTGACAATTATCTGGCTTAGCAGAGGAAGTTGTTCAACTGCCAACTGCCCGAATCGGGAGTTTCGCTGTGGGGCATTTTGTTGTAAAGATTATGTCAGACGGCACTGTTTCGAAGCGAAACACCTGTTTCAAAGGAAACCTGCACAAGACCAATGAATAGTTCAAAGCGGTTTCCTTTTAGGTATGTCACACGACAGAGATTTCACACGTTTGAACCGTTGCACTACGATGCTGACTGTTCGACTACTGCACAGAATGTTAATCATCAGTGAAATCCATCTGCCTTTGCTGTTGTCAGTTTCTTTCTTTCTTCTTCAGTCTTGCGCTCGTTAAGCAAAGTGTCAAGGACGTGGATCAATCCAAAACACAACGTGTTTGTCATGTGAAGAACTGGAAGCTTCCCCCTCGGTTGAGGTCTGTCTTTTGGGCTGTCCAGCGAGGTGTAGTCATGCATCTATCGGCTGCACGGTTCGTTGGCACATCATGTGAAATGCAAGGGATGTATTTGGCCAGACAACAGCATGTCATGAAATACTGTCAACATCTAGTTCTTACCGAAAGTATTTCAGGTCGAAAACCAGGAAAGACCGTGCTGCGCGCTTGTTTCGGCAACAAAATGTTTTGCAGCTTCCGTCTGACATAGCCGTAAGACCTGCCTGGCGACACTGCTTCAAAACACTCATTGTTTTCATGGTGCAGCGGTCAATGTCGCCGGCTGTAGGCTGAGAGGTCGGGAGTTTGAATCCCTTGAGAACCATTTATCTCAGTCTGTCTGTCTGTCTGTCTGTCTGTCTGTCTCTCTCTCTCTCTCTCTCTCTCTCTCTCTCTCTCTCTCTCTCTCTCTCTCTCTCTCTCTCTCTCTCACACACACACACACACACACACATACATACACACACACACGCGCGCGCGCGCGCGCGCGCGCACATACACACACAAACAACACACACACACACACACACACACACACACACACACACACACACACACACACAACCACCACCACCACAACAACAACCACACCACCAAAAAACAACAGCCAACACCATCCGTTCGTTTTCAACCATCTCAACACCACCACCCCTCCATCCCACCACCTGCCCCCTCCGTGGGTTGGTAGGCATGGTTGTGGTAGAGACAGCGGTGGTGGTTCCAGACTTGTTGCCGGCGTGCCGGTCCTCCTTGATGGCGTGGCTGCTGGCGGCCGGCGTCAGGCAGTTGTTGTTGCAGAACTGGATCATCGCCTCCACCAGAGTACAGACCACCACCGTACCCCCCAGCACTGCCAGAATGACGCTGAACACACACACACACACACACACACACACACACACACACACACACACACACACACACACACACACACATATACCCAGCGTAGTCAGTTAAGCGGTCCATAAGAATAGCCCCTGTGGGCATGTCCCCCCCCCCCCCACCCCCCCCCATACCCCCCCCCCCCCCCCCCCCCCCCCCCCCCCCCCCACCCCCCCACAAGCAAAACACCAGGTCACTGTGTGGTGCGTCCCCCTCCTTACCCTCCCCCCCCCCCCCTCCCCCCCACACACACACCTCCCCCTTCCCTCTACAGAAAGACTCAAAAGGTCACTGGGTATCTGCACGCTCTAAAACCGGTACCAGGTAACCGACTATTGTGTCTGTCATCGAAACAAGGAGGGATAACCCATGATAACTGATCGGCAAAAGCTGCCCCACTGGGTATTACGCTCCTCGCTGAGTGCTTAAGGGTCACTACGACATGCACTTACTTCTTTTGTTTTCTTTCTTTTATATATATATATATATATATGTATATATATATATATATATATATATATATATATATATATATATAATATAATGCTGAACAATTAAGTAGTGGGAAAAAACAAGTGCAGGCTAACAATTCTTTACTCATTATAGTAATGACCTGGCAAAGATATGACTTTTAGATTTTAAAAAAAATAGTGAGAAAAATGGTGGGAATATATTATAAACATGAGAAACCCTTCACTAGCTGCCTGAGGTAACCATCGTAAACCCCTCTCGAAGGCAGATCTATTTTGAATATATATATATATATATATATATATATATATATATATATATATATATGTACACGTGTGTGTGTTTGCCCTTCGGAACACTGGTGTCACCTGATATACGGACAGTCTGATGTACACACCAGCATTCCTTTGTGTGGCGTTTCCGCCCATGAATACTTCAGGGTTGCCTGGTATATCCACAATATTAATGTATAAATAAATGAATAGATAGAGGAATGCATTAATCAATCAAACGAGTAAATGAATAAATAAATAAATAAATAAATAAATACATGAGTGCATGAATAAATAGATAAATAGATAAAGAAAAAGATAACACAAAATGGCGTTGGGTTGGCCATGAAACTAGATCTATTGTTTTTGCTTAAAAAAAAAAAAAAAAGCATTCTCCAGGGAACCGTTGAGAGAGAGAGAGAGAGAGAGAGAGAGAGAGAGAGAGAGAGAGAGGAGAGAGAGAGAGAGAGAGAGACAGAGACAGAGACAGAGACAGACAGACAGAGAATAATGAAACCTTTTATCCAAAACGAAACACCAGGAGGAAAAGAGTTTGACTTAACAGAAAGAAAGAAATACTTTTTGGCTATTATCATTATTATTCTTAATGCTAATAGTAGCATTATTTCTGTAACTGATGCTGCCCCTAACTGTTGCTTCTGTTTCTACTACTGCTACTGCTTCAAACATCAACAAAGACACCGTTACATCATCATCACCATTACCACCACCATTACCGTCATCATCATCATCATCATCATCATCATCATCATCATCATCGTCATCATCATCGTCACCACCACCACCTCTCGCATCATCATCATCATCATCATCATCATCATCCACACAAAAAACATCCTGATCACCATCATCACAGGACAGCCGATGGCTACAATGACGACATACATACACCCCACTCACATGGCTACAATGGCGACATACATACACCCCACTCACATGTCTACAATGGCGACATATATACACCCCACTCACATGGCTACAATGGCAACATACATACACCCTACACACATGGCCACAATGGCGACATACACTCCCGTCACATGGCTACAAAGGCGCGACACACACCCCACTCACATGGCTACAATG
>JADBJO010002573.1:2500-5000 GCA_016801955.1 Conus betulinus | reverse complement strand
TTCTAAATCGTTTTAAACACAGGTGCGTGTGTTGTTTTTGTTTTTTTGTTTTGTTTTGTTCTTCTTCCCACGTCAGCGGTATCTTATCGTTATTGTCACGTGGTGTCAGCCGTGACTGAGCTCATTCAGATTGGCAGGGGACTGCAGTGAAACTGACACTGTGATTTGGGAGTCCTAGACCCCCCACCCCCACCCCCCCCTGAGGTCACTGACCTTGACTGGAGCACTTGATCCAGCCGGGTGTCATTGACCTTACTACCAGCGTGCCATTGACCTTTCACGGCAGCCAGGTTCAACAGGTGTGCCAGGCAGGAATTGGGCGTGTGGCCCAGTCGCAAAGAAGTTGACAAAACTGGACGACTCATGGCCCCCGACATGATATTGATGTACAGAGAGAGAGAGAGAGAGAGAGAGAGAGAGAGAGAGAGAGAGAGAGAGAGAGAGAGAGAGAGACAGACAGACAGACAGACAGACAGACAGAGACAGAGAGAAATAGAAATAAAAAAAAAGAGAGAGACGAAGTTTTCACAATCTAGTTTCTAAATCGGCTTCTTACCGTTTCAAACCCATTTAATCTTCATTACCAACAAAATAATGATATTGCCTTTAAGGGTGAAAGGTCAACACGGAAATCTTTTGCAATTCTATTCAGCCATTATTTGCGTCCCATCGCACCTAAATATAGAGTCGTCATCTGATTGGCGACCCAAAACCGCAACGTGTTCATATCAACAGTCCGGATGTAACCTTGCAGCTGGCTGCTACGCTCTGCCTGGGGGGGGGGGGGGGGGGGGGGGGGGGTTGAGAGACGTCCCTTGACCTGCCTGGTGTGCACGTGACTTCACAGGACCTTAGCTTCGCGTCCTTGACCTGCCTGTGAGGGGCTTGGCCTCAGAGCCTCTCCGACGCTTCTGGTGTGCTGTGTTCTACTGCGTGCCACTGCACTTGCTGGTGATGCCTTTTTTTCTACTCTTCTTTCCTTTTTTTTTAAGTTTGGTTGTTCTCTTTCTGCTTTCATTTTATTTTCTTTGCGTTTCGTTTTCTAATTTTTCTTCTTCTTTCCGCTATCATTCTGTTACGTTCTTTTTTGTTTTTGTTTGTTTTTGTTTTCCATGTTGACATCAGTAATATTAGTAGTGCCAGTAGTAGTAGTAGTAGTAGTAGTAGTAGTAGTAGGAGGAGGAGGAGGAGGAGGAGTAGTAGTAGTAGTAGTAGTAGTAGTAGTAGTAGTAGTAGTAGTGGTAGTAGTAAGTAAGTAACGAAGTAAGTAAGTAAGAAGAACAAGGAAGAAGGGAGTAGGGAGGAGGAGAGGAGAAAGAAGAAGAAGAAAAAACAAGAGAAGAAGAAGAAGATGAAGAACGACGACGACGACGACAACAACAACAAACAAACAACAACAACAACAACAACAACAACAACAACAACAAGAGGAGAAGGACGAGAAGAAGAAGAAGCAGAAGAAGAAGAAGAAGAAAGAAAAAGAAGACGAAGATGAAGAATTGAAACAGTAATCTGTTTTGTCTTTTTTTTTTCTTTTTTTTTCTCCTTTTCCTCCCTGTCTCCCACCCTCCCACTTTCCATTTTCCCTCTCAGCTAAACACCTGTGTGACCCATGTCACTTTCCATCTTCCCTCTCAGCTAAACACCTGTGTGACCCATGCCATTTCCATCTTCCCTCTCAGCTCATCACCTGAGTGACCATGTGCCACTTTCCATCTTCCCTCTCAGCTAAACACCTGTGTGACCCATGCCACTTTCCATGTTCCCTCTCAGCTAAACACCTGTGTGACCCATGCCACTTTCCATCTTCCCTCTCAGCTAAGCACCTGTGTGACCCATGCCACTTTCCATCTTTCCTCTCAGCTAAACACCTGTGTGACCCATGTCACTTTCCATCTTCCCTCTCAGCTAAACACCTGTGTGACCCATGTCACTTTCCATCTTCCCTCTCAGCTAAAACACCTGTGTGACCCATACCACTTCCCGTCCTTCCCTCTCAGCTAAACACCCGTGTGACCCATACCACTTTCCGTCTTTCCCTCTCAGCTAAACACCTGCGTGACCCACGCCACTTTCCATCTTCCCTCTCAGCTAAACACCTGTGTGACCCATGCCACGCGAACGTATTGACTGATGAGTCAACCGCAACAGTCCACAGGTGACTCAGGGACATGTAGCCGCTGACCACGGCATAGTTCAGCTGCTAGGGTCAGCAGGTTTCGAAACTGGGCATAGGGGTCAATGTCTGTCAGAGCAAAGCTGGCCACCTACCCTTACCTTCCCCCCAGTTCTCTTTCTTCCTCCCCTTCCCGCTCCCCACCCCCCCCCCCACCCCACCCCCCCCCCACCCTTGCCCTACACCCCTTCCGTCCTCGCCCTCGTCCCTCATTTCTTTCCAGAGCTCTGATTTAACAGCATGGTTTTTTTTTTTTTTTTTCTTTTTTTTAATTGTGGTCAGCAGACAGGCCGGGGAGTACCAAAGGTCAATGCCTGTTTTTCA
>JADBJO010002572.1:270000-303011 GCA_016801955.1 Conus betulinus | reverse complement strand
TTTCAGTTCAGTGATAAGCCTTGACTGTAGAATTTTCTTTTTGGATTGTTCATGATCTGTTTATCAGGATATGAGCATGTGCCATATCCACAGGTTTGTCACATGTCTGTAGTTTGACTTGTCCCTTAATGTGGTGGTGTCTTGCCAAAGCCCTCTGTCAGCATAGACCCAATCTGGACAAAGGCTCTTACCCTGTGCGTGCATGCAGCTAGAGTTTTCTCCCTTAGTCTGGCTGAATGCCTGTGGAAGTTTGAGTAGGCAAGATGGAGTTCATTAAGTCCAAATTTTGAAGTCTAAAGCGCATGTTTTTTGTTCAGGAGTTTTAGTGATGCACAGTCTGCTTTTTTTTTTTTTTTTTTTTTTTTTTTCCAAATTTGATAGAACTGTACAAACTCATGAGATACACAACTGTCCCATAATGCACAGTATAGTCAGTGAGTAATCAAGTCAGACTCCTGGTCATCAGACGCCCGTGTATCATCATGTATCATGGCTCAACAATAGTTGGGTACAGTGCCCAGCAAGAAATGAAAACCTGAGGTCAGGCTTCAGTTTGTATAGCATTCATTCTTTCTTCCCGACCCTAGAGCAGTAAAAATCGGAGCATGTTTTCCATTGCAATTCAGACGTGATCACAAGTCGCTGTCTCCTGTAGGACCCATGCGGGAGTCGCCAGGTGTGATTACTCCTCCTCTGAACTGTCAGCTGATTGGACAGAATGACCTGAACAGTGCTTTGTTTTAAACCAGAGTGTTGACGTGACAGTGATTTGTTGAAATTTACAGGAACCTGGCTGGTGGGACAGAAATATCCACAAAATCAACGAAGGCTTTAGTAACAAGAAGGTGGTATATGTGAACTGGTTACTGGAAGACACGCAGGAATCTATGAAGGCAATAAATACTGTCATTTGTGAGAACAAGCCAACTGATAACAATCTGTTTGAGGATTATAAAGCTGTGTGTTAACAATCTGTTTGAGAATGACTATGCTGAGTACATATATAGTCAAACAAGAAGATGTTTTTTGGATGGCATTAAAGATATTAATATGGACATAAGTAGTTGGAGATAGTTGGCGTTCTGTAGACTTGTCTGGATCAGTAGTTGAGAAGACTGACCTTGTCTTTTCAAAATGATGGATCAGTTTGTCAGCTTGGTTAGCCCTGTGTTCATCTACGCCCTGCACCACTGTGGGGGAGGAATGGGGCAGAGCTGCTGCCTGTGGAGTGTGTACGGAACACACTGACCTGGTCATGCCGGGGCCACAGGGCAGCAACAACACCTGGGAGACACTTGTGCAAAGGATGCAGGGCGCGGTCAGACAATGAACTCTGCAACACGAAGTTGCAATGCAGCTAGCATTGTGAGTCTTCTGTCCCAATATACGTTACGTTTGGATGAAACATCTTTTGTCTGAGTCATTGAGGTGTTTGCCCTAAATGCCAAAGCAAAATAGAAAAAAAAAAAAACGGTTGTGGTACAGTGTGGCTGTGTAGAGAGAACGAATATTCTCCAGTCTGTAAACGCCCACCAAAAATGATGATGTTCACAATTACTACATGAATTGAGAGCACAGGTCGTGTGTGTGTGTGTGTGTGTGTGTGTGTGTGTGTGTGTGTGTGTGTGTGTGTGCGTGCATGCATGCGTGCATGTGTGTGTGTGCGTGCATGCATGCATGTGTGTGTGCATGCGTGCGTGTGTGCATGTCTGTGTGTGTGTGTGTGTGTGTGTGGTGTGTGTGTGTGTGTGTGTGTGTGTGCCAATAATCTGAAAATGCTTCAGCGAAGGCTTTTTTTTTTTCCTTTTTGTTTGCTTCCTTTTAAACATTTTGAAGGAGTCTGTTTTGCTGAATAACATGTATTCGTGTGACACGCAGTATGAAAGCTGTTTATGCAAATGGCCAGACTGATGAATGATTTGGGTGATGATTTTTTTCCTTGTATCTGCTTTTTGTCAATATTTATGATGTATTACAATTTGACGGTGTGTTAATTTGGGTTTTGAATGTTCGAAGGACAAAATGGCACAGCTTGTTGAAATACACCGGGCTTTCAGTCTCCAGATAGAAATTGCATTGATCGATCATTGTATTCATGTGAAAGAATTGTGATGCGTGATTAATAAAACATGTACACAAACAAACAAGCTCCACGTTTGTCCTTTATCATGATGACAACAATGAAACATAAAGACAATAGGAAAACACACACACACCTGCACACAGATCTAGACATAATTCACAACACACACACACATACACACGCGTGCGCATGCTCGCACACACACACACACACATGCACACACACACACACACACACACACACACACACACACACACACACACACACACACACACACACACACATACATACACACATGCACACACACACACACACACATACATACACACATGCACACACACACACACACATACACACACACACACACACACACACATACGCACTCAAATGCACACGCACACACACACATACATACGTACTCACATGCACACTCACATGCACACTCGCACACACACACACACACACACACACACACACACATTCAGACATTTATGCATGTATAGTGCACCCATCCACACACCCTCTCACAACAAACCTGCTAACACACACACAAGGATACAAACACATAGAGACAGACAGCACACACACACACACACACACACACACACACCATGGATGCTCACACATGTGTACACACACACACACACACACACACACACACACACACACTCGCGCACACACACATTATCACCACAGTGCCATCCTTTTGCTTTGATGTTCATAATTGTATTCATTCCAGATGTTGACTGTGTTCTAAAAACTTCAAAATTTATGTTTACCATGTGAAAGTCATGATGATGTTTTCTTGCCCCCACTTCCCCCCAACCCCCCCACCCCCATCCCCAACCCCCACCCCCGCCCTCCAGCTCTACACACTCACAAACACATAATGCTGTCTCCCTCCCCTCATTCTGCTGCACACACAATCACTCCACCCCCACTTCTAACTGAGTTTCCCCTGCTGTTTTCTCATGGTGTCCCTCCCCCCCTGTCCTTTTATTTTTATTTCTATGTTTTTATAATGATCAGTGAGAATGAGGATGATGAAGATGATGCCATGGATATCTATTCCGATCTGAGACTGCATGACAGGGTTGTACTCTACGCTTCCTTTCATAATATATCCTGGTGTCAACCAGGCCCGTGAGATACCGACACCTGCAGTGTTGGTCAGGAAATTTGAGCAACACTCTCAGAGACGCATCCATTAAGTGGATGAAACTCAACTGCGTGGTCCCAGTCTTCCAACTGAGCCCATAGCAAACTCAACTCTGGGTAGGAGCCGGTCGGGGCAGAAAATCCCCGCATGACTCGATGGGAATTGAACCCACGACCTCCCCCAGTCGGGCGTCTGTGACGCTAACCACTTCACCATGGTGGCTGGTCCTTTCCTCCCCCCCCCCCCCCCCCCCCCTCCCCCCCTCACCCCCGATCCTGTCTACCCCCATTCTCCTTCTTACACTCCCCTCCCAAGGATCAGATTGCCATGCATGCTTCTCTGTTAGATTATCACATTTTAACATTTTCAGGTATTTCTTTATTCATTGATTAATTTAAAACAAAAAATGACCACACAGTTAACTTTCATTCATTTGTTGACTGATGCATTTAAAACAAGAAGTGTCTAACACAAGAATCGAACATGCGATTGATAATTTTCAATGATCTTTTCATTCATTCACTATTTGAGACCAGAACTAGGCAGAACCATTGGGCTAATTCAAACTTCATGTACTTATGAAATGGATTTGTTGATTTTTGCACACAGTGAATAAGCAATGTAAGTTTCACTTGAGAGATGCCTGCCTTTGTCAACCTTTGTTGAGATTTTGTTAAGTTTATTCAGTTGACTTAACAAATTATTACTTATGGAAAAGAATAAATAGTTATTGTAACCTTCTCCCATTTGATTGTTTACGATGTTTTTGGCCTCAGTTGATTTTGGTTTGATATTAATTCAAATGGCAACCTAGAACACTAACTTATTGTTGACTATGCTGTTGGTCTCATACAGATTGTATTTCATCTAACTAATCGATTGATTGAAAATAAAAAGGATGTGAAGTAAATCTTTTTTTCGCTTATTTTGTATGATAGCCCAGAATATTTTAGATTATGTTTTTTTTGTGTGTATATATTTCTAAACAATTAAACATGACTCGATTATTGTTCATATAGCTTGCTTAAGAACTCACCAGATGTATGTTGGTTTTTATTGCTGAAAATGTTCATCTTAGCTGTTGTAGTCAGTGGCATCCTGTTGCATGGGATAACTGGCAAGGCCTTACTCTGAACAATATTCATCAGTCTTCTAGTTTGATTTAGCTCATGTTTAAACTTGCTGAGAAATCACTAACTGTAAAAGTTTACTACACATGTGCACGCACTCACGGATGCACACATGCACGTGCACACGCACGTACGCACACAAATGCATGCACACACACACACACACACACACACACACACACACACACACACACACACACACACTCTGTCACACACACACACAATTCTCTCTCTCACTCGCTCACACATTCATACACACACACACACACACACACACACACACACACACACACACACACATACACTCACACACACACACACACACACACACACACATACACTCGCACACACACACACACACACACACACACACACACACACACACACACACACACACACACACACACACACAAACAAACACACACAGTCGCACATGCGCACACACACACACACACACACACGCACACGCATGCACGCACACACACACACACACACACACACACACACACACACACACACACACACACACACACACACACTCACACACACACTCACACACACACACGTATGCACGCACGCACACACACACACACACACACACACACACACACACACACACACACACACATCCCACACACTCACACACAGAGACCACCACAACTGAAAATACAGAGACTCGCTTTTTACACATGAGTCAATCATTCATTGTTACATAAGAGTCAAGCAGTCATTGTTACATACGAGTGAAGCAGTCATTGTTACATGAGTCAAGCAGTCATTGTTACATATGAGTCGAGCAGTCATTGTTACATACGAGTCAAGCAGTCATTGTTACATATGAGTCAAGCAGTCGTTACATATGAGTCGAGCAGTCATTGTTACATACGAGTCAAGCAGTCATTGTTACAAATGCTATCTTGGATGACAATAGTGGTGACATTAGAATTTCAATATAATTTTCATGTTGTTTGAACTTGTTTGTGCATGCGCATGCAAGCATGCATGCATATGTGTGTGTGTGTGTGTGTGTGTGTGTGTGTTCATGCCCATACATGTGGTGAATAAACATAACATCCACATTTGAGGCATACTCAAGTGAACTGAGATGCGCACATGAACCAGTGTTGAGGAGGTGGACAGAATTCAGATCTTGTGTAGCCAGGCATGTACATCAACACACACAGCATGCACAGAAGAAGAATAAAGACAAACACTTTTCTTTCCTTTTTTCTTCCCCCCCCCCCCCCCTCCCCATTTTTTGTTTTTTTTTATTGTGAAATCAACCGAATCTTCACCAGAAACAAGACAATGTTGTCTTTAACAGCTCGTGATCAGAAAGGATTTTTTCTTTCTAATTATGTTGCCCCTCAATTGTCTTTTCCATGCTGTGATTGGTGGACAAGATCATGGCCATTCTCACTCCTACTCTCGCCTCAGTGAGGAATGACTGGACTGTCTGAATTCAAGTCGCATTGTTTATAGCCCAGCCGACCACGAGTGTCCGTATCAGGGCCGTCACCTCGTCAAACATACGTTTGCTTATACATCGTTCCTCTTATACATCGTTCCTCTTGTCTCTCATACATCGTTCCTCTTATCTCTTGTACATCGTTCCTCTTATCTCGATATACATTGTCAAACATACAACATTTGCTTATACATCGTTCCTCTTATCTCAGTATACATTGAATCTCCCTTCTGGAGATTCCATGCTAGTAATTTCTCGATTTCTATCTCCTTGGACTCTTGCCCTGGTTAGTTTTGTCTTTCTGTACTAATGTCCCACCGTATATTTCTTTTCCAGCCATTGCGGCCCATTCCCGTTTGTTCCAGAAGGCTTCACAGTCTTGTTCTCTGGTTTATACCACAGTTTTGTTGTAATCTGGCATCTGTCGGAGAATGGCTCCCCACCACAGGTGGAGTTCAGCAGGGCTGCCCTCTGTTTCCCTCACTGTTCAACGTAATCCTGAAATGTCTCAGAACTGATGCACTTGGAAGTTACGTCAGCACGGTTAGAACTGAAGGAAGAACTATCACAAACCTTCAGTTTGCAGATGACATGAATGACCTGCTAGGCAATGAACAAGAACTTGCTGAGCTTGCGGAATTGATTGATGAAACATCAATAGGATGTGGCATGGAAATCAGCGCCGAGAAGATCAAAACCGATGGCCAGTTACACCACCGCCAACAGTGCTGATATATACTCCATGGCCACAAGCCAGAATCAGTTCAACAGTTCACTTACCTGGGATCCATTGTTAACAAAGAGGGATCCAAACCAGGCGTCATCTCAAGGACAGCAAAGACAACCACAGCACTGTGAAGATGACAGCAAAGACAACCACAGCACTGTGAAGATGACAGCAAAGACAACCACAGCACTGCGAAGATGACAGCAAAGACAACCACAGCACAGCGAAGATGACAGCAAAGACAACCACAGCACTGTGAAGATGACAGCAAAGACAACCACAGCACTTTGAAGATGACAGCAAAGACAACCACAGCACTGCGAAGATGACAGCAAAGACAACCACAGCACAGCGAAGATGACGGCAAAGACAACCACAGCACTGTGAAGATGACAGCAAAGACAACCACAGCACTGTGAAGATGATAGCAAAGACAAGCACAGCACTGTGAAGATGACGGCAAAGACAACCACAGCACTGTGAAGATGAAAGCCGTGTAGAAGGACAAGAACACCTCCATGGAACACACAATGAGGCTCCCGTGTGCGCTGGTGAACCCCACCTTCCTGTACCCACGGGAGACACGGACCCTCACATAAGATCTGGAAAGAAGACCCCAAGGCATGGAAATGAGACGTCACCGCACGGCACTAAACGTCAGGCAGACGTCACCGCACGGAAGTAAACGTCAGACACACTGATCACGTCACCATTCAGCAAGTGCGTCAAAAACCATCAGACGGCGCAGAGGACCACACTAAGATCTAGTGACGTCAGTTTGAGAAGTACGTTGGTGTGGCCATGTCACAAGATCCCATGGCCTTGCTGAAACAATCCTTCAGGGAACAATTGAGGGAGGGAAACAATCCTTCAGGGAACAGTTGAGGGAGGGAAACGATCCTTCAGGAAACAGTTGAGGGAGGGAAACGATCCTTCAGGAAACAGTTGAGGGAGGGAGACAATCCTTCAGGGAACAGTTGAGGAAGGGAAACAATCCTTCACAGAACAGTTGAGGGAGGGAAACAATCCTTCAGGGAACAGTTGAGGGAGGGAAACGATCCTTCAGGAAACAGTTGAGGGAGGGGGAAACGATCCTTCAGGAAACAGTTGAGGGAGGGAAACAATCCAGGGAACAGTTGAGGAAGGGAAACAAACCCTTCAGGGAACAGTTGAGGGAGGGAAACAATCCTTCAGGGAACAGTTGAGGAAGGGAAACAATCCTTCACGGAACAGTTGAGGGAGGGAAACACCCTTCAGGGAACGGTTGAGGGAGGGAGGGAAACAATCCTTCAGGGAAACAGTTGAGGGAGGGAAACAATCCTTCAGGGAACAGTTGAGGAAGGGAAACAATCCTTCACGGAACAGTTGAGGGAGGGAAACAATCCTACAGGGAACAGTTGAGGGAGGGAAACAAATCCAGGGAACAGTTGAGGAAGGGAAGCAATCCTTCAGGGAACAGTTGAGGGAGGGAAACAATCCTTCAGGGAACAGTTGAGGAAGGGAAACAATCCTTCAGGGAACAGTTGAGGAAGGGAAACAATCCTTCACGGAACAGTTGAGGGAGGGAAACAATCCTTCAGGGAACAGTTGAGGAAGGGAAACAATCCTTCAGGGAACAGTTGAGGAAGGGAAACAATCCTTCACGGAACAGTTGAGGGAGGGAAACAATCCTTCAGGGAACAGTTGAGGGAGGGAACAATCCTTCAGGAAAGTTGAGGGAGGGAAACAATCCTTCAGGGAACAGTTGAGGGAGGGAAACAATCCTTCAGGAAAGTTGAGGGAGGGAAACAATCCTTCAGGGAACAGTTGAGGGAGGGAACAATCCTTCAGGGAACAGTTGAGGGAGGGAGACAATCCTTCAAGGAACAGTTGAGGCAGGGAGACGGAGAGGAAGGCAGTCGAAAAACGATGGGCTGGCAGCGTTGCAGAGTGGACAGGGCACACCTTGGTGGAGACCTTGGCCTTGGAACACACCTGACAGAACAGGAGGAACCTGAACTGTCTTCAGCGTGGTGCTCCTACTACTCCCCAGGGGGTAGGAAGGAGGAACGTTGCGTTTGTTTAACGGTTTGTTTATTTGCAGGACAGGAGAGCCGTCATGTCGTCAGCTGTTGTAATAATGAAATGAAACATTGCACATTCCTGCTTTAGGCTTAAACAAATCGCGGTTTTCAGGGGAAGCAACTTTTGGCAACACCACCTGCTGGGGGTCGTCTACCCTGCTTTTTTTTTTTTTTTTTTTTTTTTTTTTTTTTTTTTTTTGTCCTCGACAATTTCAGCCGACATGCTTTTGTTTGTTGGAAAATTAGTTTCATGCTGAGAAGCGCTGTTTCTGATCTCCCCCCCCCCCCCTCCCCTCCCCCCAATAGTTCTTTGGTTTTCATTTTTGTTATATTTTCAAGGTATGTATTTTTTTGTGCGAGGAAGGGGGGAGGGGAAGGGAGGATGGGGGGAAGCGGGAGGTAGGGGTGGGGAGAGCTGGAGGTCTTGGAAGAGGGGAGGGGTGGGGTGGGGTGGGGGTGGGCTGGGGGGCTCTTTTAGCACTCCCATGCTGGATCTTTGGGCAGCTTGGTCTGTGGTCTGCCGAACCAGTGCTGACCTCTGAAGCTGGATCTTTAATCTGTCATCCTCGGTCTGTGACCACATCCGGTGACCTCTGACCTTATATGTCCGGCTGTGCATGGTGCAGAGACCGATAGAAACTGACGGGAAGAGACGATCAGGATTGGAGGAAGAATTTTGCGCGCACACACACACACATACACATACACGCACGTACGACACGACACGCACGCACGCACGCACGCACGCACGCACGCACGCACGCACGCACACACACACACACGCTAAGTCGCAGACGCACATACAGAGTCTCACACACACACACACACACGCACGCACGCACGCACGCACATACACATACATACACACACACACACACACACACACACACACACACACACACACACACACAGAGTCACACACACACACACACACACACACACACACACACACACACACACACACACACACGCACGCACACAACAAAACACACACACACCAACACATACACGCACACACACTCTCTCTCTCTCTCTCTCTCTCTCTCCCTCTCTCTCACACACACACACATGTGCGTGCGCACACACAAACACACGTACACACACACAACACACAAACACATACATGTACACACACACACACCACACACACACACACACACACACACACACACACACACACACACACACACGCTCACGCGCGCGCGCACATAAAAAACACACAGTCACACATGTGTGCGCACATACACGTCACACAAATACATACTTGTACACATACACACACACACACACACACACACACACACACACACACACACACACACACACACACACACACATACACACACACGCCGTCCTTACAAAGCGCCCATTTCTGCAATGTTCTTTTGCTCATACGTTTTTTGTTGAAGTTTGTGTCCGTTCACCCCCCCCCCCCCCCCCCCCCCGCTCCTCCCCCGTCCTCTTCTTTCGCCTCATTTCTACGTCTGTCAATGATCTTTTCCTATTGTTGTCACATGGGGGTGGACAACACAACGGGAGACGTTGCACTCTCTGTACGGCCTGGTTGTTTTATATCCTTTAAGATGTCCGCAGATTGGTTATCATCATGAATATAATGACTATAAATGGTACATAGTTTGGCATATCAACATCAACTGACTGAAATAATAAAACTTACTCAACCTCTCGCATACATCCTTCACGATGGGTCTGCGGGGAGGCAACTTTTGAAAACATCATCTGGTAAGAATTGTCTATCCTGTCTTTTTTTTTTTTTTTTTTTTTCTCAGACAATTATTAGTCAATGTGCTTTTGTTTGTGGAAACAATTACTTTTCATGCTGAGAAACAAAGTTTAAAAAAGAAAAATTTTTTCCCATCAATTTTGCATTCCTTTACTTGGAAGCAAGGAAATCACGGAACAAAAACTAGATTGAGCTGACTGACATATTGAGTGTGTGAAAATTGCCGTTGACAATGTGACAGTCCTGGTGTGGCTCCCTGCCATCGGCCTGGCTGCAAACAATAATCATGGCCTGAACTTTTATCGCCTGACTGATGTCAGGAGATCCTTGGGCAACTCGGTCTGTTCCCACAGCACATTGTTTCCTATCATGGCAATTCGGTCTGTTCCCATAGCACATTGTTTCCTATCATGTCAACTCAGTCTATTCCAATAGCACATTGTTTCCTATCATGACAACTCGGTCTGTTCCCACAGCACATTGTTTCCTATCACAACAACACAGTCTGTTCCAATAGCACATTGTTTCCTGTCATGGCAACTCGGTCTGTTCCCATAGCACATTGTTTCCTATCACAACAACTCAGTCTGTTCCCACAGCACATTGTTTCCTATCACGGCAACTTGGTCTATTCCCACAGCACATTGTTTCATTCAAAGCAACTCAGTCTGTTCCCATACCACATTGTTTCCTATCATGGCAATTCGGTCTGTTCCCATAGCACATTGTTTCCTATCATGACAACTCGGTCTATTCCTATAGCACATTGAGCACATTGTTTCCTATCATGACAACTCGGTCTATTCCTATAGCACATTGTTTCCTATTATGGCAACTTGGTCTATTCCTATAGCACATTGTTTCCTATCATAACAACTCGGTCTATTCCCACAGCACATTGTTTCCAATAATGACAACTCGGTATGTTCCCATAGCACATTGTTTCCAATCATGACAACTCGGTATGTTCCCATAGCACATTGTTTCCTATCATGGCAATTCGGTCTGTTCCCATAGCACATTGTTTCCTATCATGGCAACTCGTCTGTTCCCATAGCACATTGTTTCCTATCATGGCAACTCGTCTGTTCCCATAGCACATTGTTTCCTATCATGGCAACTCGTCTGTTCCCATAGCACAGGAGGGAGGGATATAGAGGGAGGGGAGGTGAGCGAAAGAGAAAGCCCGGTGCCTTTGTGTCAACCTGAGAGAGACGAAGGTGGGGGGAGAAACGAGCAGCATTGCTACCACGTGATATAAACTAGGGGAAGGGTTGAGAGGGGAAGGAAGGTGGGGAGAGAATGGCGACGTAGCTGCGATGTGACGTTAACTTTTTTGTCTATTTCAAGGAGATAAGGAAGGAGAGAGAGAGAGAGAGAGGGTGTGTGTGTGTGTGTTTGGAATAGATTACAAATATATACTGCCTTTGTTAGACAGATGGGACAGACAAAGGAGGAGGGGGGGGGGGGGGGGGCAGGAAGGGCGCCTGTGTTTGTACAATTTGTACAAGAAAGTGGCTGCTTTGGACCAATCAGGTGGACTCGTCAAGTGACTCGTCACAGTCTGTTCCCATAACACATTGTTTCCTATCATGGCATCTCGGTCTGTTCCAAGAACATTTGTTTCTTATCATAACAACTCGGTCTGTTCCCATAACACATTGTTTCCTATCATGACATCTCATATGAGAGAGAGAGAGAGAGAGAGGTGCGTGCACACGCGCGTGCACGCACATACGTGTGTGTGTGTGTGTGTGTGTGTGTGTGTGTGTGTGCGCGCGCGCGCGCGCGCGCAAACAAACAAACAAAGTATCCATCCTGCGGCGTCCATTCGTATACTATTATTATTTCTTTTTTTCTTTTAAGTTGTTCTCTCCCCCTTCTGCTCATTTAAGTATCTGTCATTAATCTTTTACCTTTGTGTGTGCATTGAAAATGGGGTGAACAGTATAGTGGGGAGTTCCTGTGACCTCAGCATGGCTTAGTCACTGTGGATCTCTGAAAGATGCTGCCAGATTTAGTTATCATGTCTTGAATATATGATTACAACGAGTAAATGGTTAAGCCCACATTGTGCTCATCTGTTCATTTATTTACCTGTGCATGTGTCTGTGCATTTCCAGGACAGAAGTATGTTTTGCCTGAGAGATGACAGTCTTGAAAAGCCCCCATGTCGTCAACTGGCTGTCAGAACAAAATCAAACCTTTCACCTTCCTAAGCCTCAAATCACCATTGCAAGGGGAGGCAACTTTTGGCAAACACCGCTTGCCAGGAGTCGTCTTCCCTGCTTTGCTTCTCTTTTTGGCAGAGTCAATTTCAGCCGACATGCTTTTGTTTGTCCAAACAATTAGTTTCATGCTGAGAACCGCTGCTACAGTTTTGAAATGATTTTTCTGCTGTTGTTCTTCCTTTAAAAAAAAAAAAGGATCCTTTCTGTTCTTTTGTGAGCATTTAGCACACCCTCGCTGGAAAGGAGGAAACCAATAATTAATAAAGAATGAGACGGCCGACGTTTTGCACTGTTGTGGAATCGATGTTGACGACGTGACAGTCCTGGTGTGGCCCCCTGCCGTCGGCCCGGTTACAAACAACATGGCCTGAACTGGTGCTGCCTGAATGACGTCAGCAGATCCTTGGGCAACTCGGGTCTGTTCCCATAGCACATTGTTTCCTATCATGACAACTCGTCTGTTCCCATAGCACATTGTTTTGTATCACGGCAACTGGGTCTGTTCCCTTAGCACATTGTTTCCTATCATGACAACTCGGTCTGTTCCCATACCACATTGTTTCCTATCATGGCAACTCAGTCTGTTCCCATAGCACATTGTTTCCTATCATGGCAACTCAGTCTGTTCCATAGCACATTGTTTCCTATCATGGCAACTGGGTCTGTTCCCATAGCACATTGTTTTTTGTTTTTTTGTTTTATCACGGCAACTCTGTTCCCATAGCACATTGTTTTGTATCACGGCAACTGGGTCTGTTCCCTTAGCACATAGTTTTGTATCATGGCAACTCGGTCTATTCCCATAGCACATTGTTTCCTATCATGGCATTCGGTCTGTTCCTGGCCTCCGGGGGAAGATCTCTATCTGGAAGGCAGCGGTTTGACGTACATTTGTATGACATCGACTTACTTATTTATTTATCTGCTCTTTCCTTGAAACCAGGAGACTACTGATCAAATATTTCAACACAAAACACTTTCAGTGATGTCACAGGTGAAACTGGCAAAGAAAATCTGCTCTATTCGAATCAAGAAGAGAATAGAGGTAAGGTAAGGTAATGTCGCTCATAGCCCAGCCGACCGCACACACACACACACACGCACGCACGCACGCACGCACGCACGCACGCATACGCACGCATGCACGGGAGACGTATACTTTCTCGTCACTCCTCTGCACTCCCCCCCCCCACCCCCCCCCCTTCCCTGGATCTTCTCTCTCTCTCTCTCTGTCTCTCGCTCTCTCTGTCTCTGTCTCTGTGTCTCTCTCTCTCTCTCTCTCTCTCTCTCTCTCTCTCTCTCTCTCTCTCTCTCTCTCTCTCTTGCTCTCTCTCTCAAACTCGTCAAATGAGGAGATGGACCTCATTGATATGAAAGTGGACTGGTTCCAAAGGAGCTGGGCTTTATTGGCACCGGGCCTTACTGGAACTGGGCTTTATCGGCACCGGGCCTTACTGGAATTGGGCTTTATCGGCACCGAGACTTACTGGGACTGGCTTTATCGGCACCGGGCCTTACTGGAACTGGGCTTTATCGGCACTGGGTCTTACTGGAACTGGACTGGACCTTATGAAACTGGTGTCTAATAGAATAGCTATGACCGGGGCATGGTGCCGCTAGATTCTACTCACATACTGACTTCCAGACTGGGTCCTGTTGGGCCCTGGGACCTCGCAGCATTCAAAATACATAAAAAATTATTCCAGAAGGGAATCAGATTTTGAATCGTGCGCAGTATGGGTGGTCTGGAAAACTTAGCAGATGTGGCGTAGCGTCTATAGACAAGTCCTCACGCAGTGACACTTCCTTGACGACATTGAACCCGCAGAAGAGGATGTAAAAAAGGATACCCAGTTGTCTTTGTCTTTCAACTGAATAGGGCGTGCAATCGTCACTTGAAATCGCCATTGAAAATCTGTCTGTTTCACTGGCCTTTCTGACCATAGCTGTGATACTTCTTCTTTTCTTAAACATCCGCCATCATCATTTTGATGGTTCTGATGTGTATAAAAACTGGGGGGTTTCCACAAGGCTGTTGACATAGACATGTAGAACTGGCAGTAGGGGGACTTGTGGGGTGGTGGTGGTGGTGGTGGTAGGGGAGTGGGGGGGGGGGGGGGGGGGAGTAGGGGGGGGGCGCTGGTTGGTCAAATTTGGGACTTGAAGCACTCCATTGAGGTTGAGGAGACAACCTCAGGAGGCAGGGTGTTCCAGTCCCTGACAGTCCTCGGGAAGAAAGAAAAACTTCCTGTAGTTTGTCTTACAGGCAGGAAGGAGGTACGTCTCCCCGTGAGACTGTCTTGTAGACCGTGCTGGGGTGTTTGGTGTGGGCCCTGAATGGGGTGCTGATGCTGACCTCTTCTCGATGATATTTAAAGAAGGTGGTCAGCCTTGCTGCTCTTCTTCTGGCTGCTGCTGTTCAAATGTCGGATTCCTATTAACGATGACCCCTAAATAGCAAACACGCAGGGTATCCTCTTGATCCCGAGGGATGTTTACTTTTTGTTTGTACTCTGCTGCGTCGTCATTTCTGCTGGGCAGTTTGGTGTGGTAAGCAGCGTTTGTTTGGAGTTATGAGCTTGTAATTATCTTCTCACAGGAGCAAGAGTTACCCTACTTGCTATTCACTCTTCACTGTTCCCTGCGGCATATAAGACTTCCTTTCTCCACATCTGTGGGTTGTAGCTCACGGCCATCAACGTTGTATCTATGGTTTTGGGTATCGCATTGACATTTTCATGATTACACTGTATCTTTCTGTCATTGGTCTACTGAACAGTAGAGGGGAGTGATGGAGCGGGGGTGGGGGGTGGGGGTGGGGGATCCATGTACTCCAGGGCTGCATGTTTTTTTCTTTTCTCTCTCTCCCGTCTACAGCGTAACAGCTAGCCAACCATTACTAATTTCAATTTTGTAATTTTAACTTTCCCCCCCTCAGCGTAGACTTCTGTTTTCCTTCGATATTTGACTAATTCTGGAAAAAAAAAAAGAGCGACGAAAAACAACAACAACAACAACAACAACAACAAACAAGCCACAACAGCAACACACAAAACAACAAAACAAAACCAAAGAAAAAAAAATCAACAACGATAAAAAGTCAACAACGACACGACAGCACTGGTTTGTCGCCGACTGTGAGTGCAGTATTCTCCCTGTATTGTGTGTCCAGGACGATCGGCTGTGAGCGCAGTGTTCTCCCTGTATTGTGTGTCCAGGACGATAGACTGTGAGTGCAGTGTTCTCCCTGTATTGTGTGTCCAGGACGATAGACTGTGAGTGCACTATTCTCCCTGTATTGTGTGTCCAGGAGTGCAGTATTCTCCCTGTATTGTGTGTCCAGGACGATAGACTGTGAGTGCACTATTCTCCCTGTTCTGTGTGTCCAGGAGTGCAGTATTCTCCCTGTATTGTGTGTCCAGGACGATAGACTGTGAGTGCAGTGTTCTCCCTGTATTGTGTGTCCAGGACGATAGACTGTGAGTGCACTATTCCCCCTGTACTGTGTGTCAGGAGTGCAGTATTCTCCCTGTATTGTGTGTCCAGGACGATAGACTGTGAGTGCAGTGTTCTCCCTGTATTGCGTGACCAGGACGATAGACTGTGAGTGCACGCGTTATATTTTGTCGTGTAATTTGTTTGTCCCTGTTGTCCGGTGGATTAACTATAATTTCTTTTTCTTAAAAAATGGGTTTCCGTTTCCGCCTGCAGTCACGTCCCTTTGATATTCTGTTCGTGACCGTTTTACCAAAGAAACATTGGAATCATTGTTTGGTATTTACGACTGTGCTCTTGTCATCTTTTTGGTTCCACGCACTTTTCTGTTCACACACACACACACACACACACACACATACACACACACACACACACACACACACACACACACACACACACACACACACACACACGCGCGCGCGCGCGTACGCATTAGAGTGGTTTCTTCAAAAAAACCAGCACCCATAGACTACAAAAACGCCCATACTATCCTTATTTCATTCCCCATCTAACATCCTTACCTGTTTGTTTATTTACAGGTATTTATTTGTTGATTTATTTGGCAGGTTTGTTCTGTTCATTTTTAGCTGGAGATTTTCCTCCCTTGGCACAGCCCTTAATTACCTGATGAATTTTTAATGACAGGAATCAGAAACCCACTCGTCCTCTTGTTTCACGTCCAGCGGACCACGAGCGCCACATCCTTCCAGAAACGCTCGACACTTCTTTCTTTCTGATGGCATTTCAGCTACAACCTTGGAGAAACCCTTGACACTTCTTTCTTTTGATGGCATTCCAGCTACAACCTTGGAGAAACCCTTCACACTTCTTCTCTCTGGTGGCATTCCAGCTACAACCTTGGAGAAACCCTTCACACTTCTTTCTTCTGGTGGCATTCCGGCTACAACCTTGGAGAAACCCTTGGCACTTCTTTCTTCTGATGGCATTTCAGCTACAACCTTGGAGAAACCCTTGACACTTTCTTTCTTCTAATGGCATTTCAGCTTTCTAACAGCACCTTAACTCATTGTATGTCGGTCTTTGTGTGTTTAGGGTGTATGTAGGCCTATGCGCACGATGGATTTATTAGCGTGTATGTAGGCCTATGCTCACGATGGATGTGTTAGGGTGTATGTAGGCCTATGCTCACGATGGATGTGTTAGGGTGTATGTAGGCCTATGCACACGTTAACATTTCACCATTTTCTTTGAAGAGGTCAGAAACTCTGTCAATACCTTTTTCTAACCACTGTTTGTGGCTAATTATCATATCCCCAACTGGAATTTTTTCAGTTTACAGGTTTCAGCTAATAAATAGCCTGAAGGCTTTGGTTCGATTCATAACATGCCAGTTTGCATGCTTTGAAGACATCTTGCCAAAAGGGATTCTCGTTTTTTTTGTTTGTTTGTTTGTTTGTTTTTTTTATGAACGTAAGGTCCCGTTCTTTCAATGTCACTAAGGAATGGGAGAATTCTGGAAACATCATCTTTCCAGTTGTGTCCACTATGTTTCAACCTCTTTCCAGTTATGTCCACTATGTTTCAACCTCTTTCCAGTTATGTCCACAATGTTTCAACATCTTTCCAGTCATGTCCACGATGTTTCAACCTCTTTCCAGTTATGTCCACTATGTTTCAACATCTTTCCAGTTATGTCCACTATGTTTCAACATCTTTCCAGTTATGTCCACTATGTTTCAACATCTTTCCAGTTGTGTCCACTATGTTTCAACATCTTTCCAGTTGTGTCCACTATGTTTCAACATCTTTCCAGTTATGTTCACTATGTTTCAACATCTTTCCAGTTGTGTCCACTATGTTTCAACATATTTCCAGTTATGTTCACTATGTTTCAACATATTTCCAGTTATGTTCACTATGTTTCAACACCTTTCCAGTTATGTTCACTATGTTTCAACATCTTTCCAGTTATGTCCACTATGTTTCAACATCTTTCCAGTTATGTCCACTATGTTTCAACATATTTCCAGTTATGTTCACTATGTTTCAACACCTTTCCAATTATGTTCACTATGTTTCATTGTTCTCATCCATGTCAGCTTCAAAGCTGACATGTCAATTTTCAAGTCTGGTATTCCAAGACCTTCCTTCTTTATTGTTCTCCTGCTGATTCCATCCTGTTTTAGTTTGCCAGGCAAATTGAAAGCATTGTACTTGAAGATCTTGCATATAGTCATCATCTGGTGGATTTGGTAGCATTGGCCACAGGTCAATAGAAAAGCCACCTTCACTGGTCTCCATTGAGCCATTTCCATCCAGTATTCAGGTGTTTACTGTACGACTTCACTGCATCTAATTAGGGTCAGCATACAGTAGTCAGGTGTTTACTGTACGACTTCACTGAATCTAATTAGGGTCAGCATACAGTAGTCAGGTGTTCACTATATGACTAATTATGTCAGCATACAGTAGTCAGGTGTTTACTGTATGACATAATTGAATCTAATTAGTTTCAGCACTCACCCCCCTCCAACTCTTCTCATCCCCTTTTATTTTTGGCGTGTGTACATACGGAATTTGTGTGTTTACGCATCAATTTTGCTGTGGTACAGTGCCTTTAACATGTAACTACCATTGTTAACATATTTGAGAGAGAGAGAGAGAGAGAGAGAGAGAGAGAGAGAGAGAGAGGAGGGGGGAGAGAGAGAGAGAGAGAGAGAGAGAGAGAGAGAGAGAGAGAGAGAGAGAGAGGTGTGTGTGTGTGTGTGTGTGTGTGTGTGTGTGTGTGTGTGTGTGTGTGTGTGTGTGTAACACAAAATGAAAAAACTGAAGATAATTAAGTCTTTTGTTTCACCCATGTTGTTTAACAAACCCAGACACTTCGTATGAAACGCCAAAACACTAAAATCAGCAAAAATATGTCCATTTGTAAGAGAACATACAGAATAAGCATGGTGTGTAAGAGACTGGTTGGGGAAAAAAAAAAAAAAAGAAAAACAGCTAGTAGTGGAATTGTTTTTGATTTTTTTCTCCCGCTTTTTTGTTTTTGTTTGTTTTTGCTTTTTATTGCAGATGAAGAGGACAGTGTGAAGCACCAAAAAAAAAATGAAGAGGTGGTTTTTTGGCGTTGGAGGGGGGGGGGGGGGGGGGGGGGGGGGACCAACCCAGAAAGAAAATGACCGCCTTAGGTGCTCCATTGATCAAGAATTGATGCCACACACACACACACACACACACACACACACACACACAACACACACACACACACACACACACACACACACACACACACACACACACACAATCCCCTTTTATTTCAGTACGCCTCTTCATTTCTCTCTGTAGATTAGTACTCCCCCCTCATCTCATTGTCGGTAATTTTTGTGTTTTAAGTCTCTGTCTGTCTGTCTGTCTGTCTCTGTAGCTTTCCTGTGTGTCTGTGTTCACTGAAGGTCAGTGGATGTTGCTTGTCGGAGTAGCCACCAAGTCAGGCAATAAAGGCAGATATTGATGATTGTTGGTGATTGTTCTTTATACATGTGGACCAGATTTCACCATGCCTCCTCTTTAGCTTTGTTATTGTGCGTGCGCGCGCGTGCGTGCTTGCGTGCGTGCGTGCGTGCGTGCGCGCGCGCGCGCGCGCGCGCGCGCGCGCGCACGTGTGTGTGTGTGTGTGTGTGTGTGTGTGTGTGTGTGTGTGTGTATTACCTGCTCATTTATTATTAATATAAATGTGTTCATTAAAAAAAAATTGATGCACATTCATTTATTACCATTTTTTGTTGTGTCTGGGCAAATCTCCCTTTTGAATGAAATGACAGTACGCTGCAGCGTGCAGTTTAGTTGTTATGTATTGTCTGAGTTTGACCTGTTCGTTGCTATGTTATTGTCTGAGTTCGACCTGTTTGCTGTTATGTTATTGTCTGAGTTTGACCTGTTTGCTGTTATGTTATTGTCCGAGTTCGACCTGTTTGTTGTTATGTTATTGTCTGAGTTCGACCTGTTCGTTGTTATGTTATTGTCTGAGGTTGACCTGTTTGTTCTTGAAGGGACGGAATTCCTTTGAGGCAAGAGGAGGGGGAGAGGAAGGGGAGGAAGGGAGGAGGGGGGGGATAGTCTGGAAGAATTTAACAAAGGAAAATCATGGACAGAGGCGGAAGATGGATCTATGACAGATTGTTGATACATTTATCTACTGTACATGTACACATTTTTAGTACAGCAAATCTGTTCCACTAGACCTAGCATAGACGTGTAGACATTTGATTTTTTTTTTATTTTTATCAGTATGTTGTATTTGGGGCAACCACTATCTTCTCCAGTTGTTTGCTCTGTCTGTCTGTCTGTCTGTCTCTTAACCCCTCCACATTCTATCTCTCAGCTGTCAGAAAGCCAGCTGACCTACTTATCAGTTGTGTGTGTTGTGTGGTACCCTCCCCCTCCTCTTCCATCTTCTTCTCCCCCCCCCCCCCTCCTCCTTCCTCTCTCTCTCTCTCTCTCTCTCTCTCTCTCTCTCTCTCTCTCTCTCTCTCTCTCTCTTCTGTTTTCACTCTCTTGCTGGATATAATGTGCGAGAGTGAATGTGAAAGAATAGTTTAGATGTCTGTTACGATGACTCATTTATTTTTGTTTACAGGTGTTTGTGATATAATGCGGGAGAGAGTGAATGTGAAAGAATGGTTTATATGTCTGTTATGATGACTCAGTTATTCTTGTTTACAGGTGTTTGTGATATAATGCGGGAGAGTGGATGTGAAAGAATGAATTAGATGTCTTTTATGATGACTCAGTTATTTTTGTTTACAGGCGTTTGTGATATAATGCGGGAGAGTGGATGTGAAAGAATGAATTAGATGTCTTTTATGATGACTCAGTTATTTTTGTTTACAGGTGTTTCTGATATAATGCGGGGACAGTGAATGTGAAAGAATGAATGAATTAGATGTCTGTTATGATGACTCAGTTATTTTTGTTTACAGGTGTTTGTGATATAATGCGGGAGAGTGAATGTGAAAGAATGAATTAGATGTCTGTTATGATGACTCAGTTATTTTTGTTTACAGGTGTTTGTGATATAATGCGGGAGAGTGGATGTGAAAGAATGAATTAGATGTCTTTTATGATGACTCAGTTATTTTTGTTGACAGGTGTTTGTGATATAATGCGGGAGAGTGGATGTGAAGAATGGTTTCGATGTCTGTTATGATGACTCAGTTATTTTGTTGACAGGTGTTTGTGATATAATGCGGGAGAGTGGATGTGAAGAATGGTTTCGATGTCTGTTATGATGACTCAGTTATTTTTGTTTACGGGTGTTTTAAAGTATGTGCGAAAAAAAAAAAAAGCGAAAAACCTGGGTGTAATTTATGGAAATGTTTGACATCTGTGCACATTCCCCACTTTCTGCACACCTGTAAACTTCTCAAATTATTTTATTAAAAGAAAACACCGAAAAAAAAAAAAAAACAAAACAAAACAAAACAAAACAACCCCCCCAAAAAAAAACCCGATGCATACGGGCGTATATTTGTGGTATTTCTAAACGAATCTGTCGCGAGTCGCATTACCACATGCACATCTCTGTTTTCGGTGAGTGTGTGTGTGTGTGTGTGTGTGTGTGTGTGTGTGTGTGTGTGTGTGTGTGTGTGTGTGTGTGTGTGTGTGTGTGTGTGTGTGTGTGTGTGTGTGTGTGTGTGTGTGTGTGTGTGTGTGTGTGTGTGTGTGTGTGTGTGTGTTTGTGTGTGTGCATGTGTGTGTGTGTGTGTGTGTGTGTGTGTGTGTGGTGTGCGTGCATGCATGCATGCATGCATGCGTGTGTGCGTGTGTGTGTGTGTGTGTGTGTGTGTGTGTGTGTGTGTGTGTGTGTGTGTGTGTGTGTGCGTGCGTGCGTGTGTGTGTGTAAAAACACACTTGCTTCGGCTGGGTGACTCCTGTGTGTGCCGCACCTGATGCAGATTCAAGCACTTCTTACCTGAAACAGACGCAAAGGGGAAGGACCACTATCTCCCTTCACTTTCTCACTGTTCACCTTTGTTTCCGAGTCTCCTGTTCTCTCGCGCTGGTCATTAACC
Organism: Conus betulinus; assembly: GCA_016801955.1. Taxonomy (NCBI): domain Eukaryota; kingdom Metazoa; phylum Mollusca; class Gastropoda; order Neogastropoda; family Conidae; genus Conus; species Conus betulinus. The sequence continues at coordinate 280,876 of JADBJO010002572.1, read as the reverse complement.
AGCAGGGGAGAGAAAACTGTTCAGTTGGCTGGGCTGCCCTGCATGACAAGCATCTATAACAGCGTCTTGCTGTGCTCTGTTCAGCAAGGTCGGCCGACCGCCTGTATGTGGCCTCCGCCAGCGAGCGACCCACCCCGTGTGTGCTTCAAACCTGACGCTTGGACACACTAGCAGCTGTGAAGGGTGATGTACAGACAGCCAGTTTGAGAACAGGAGGCGGACACAGATGAAGGGGAAAGGACAGACGCCCTCCAAGGGCGGCTATAGAACAGGAGGCGGACACAGGGCAAAGGACAGACGCCCTCTAAAGGCGGTTATAGAACCGGAGGCGGAGACAGATGAACGGGAAAGGACAGATGCCCTACAAGGGCGGCTATAGAACCGGCGAAAAGCGAGGACGCTGAGCCTGTCCACACTGCTTCTTTGTCTGCTCACTCAAAGACGGCGGGGGGGGGGGGGGGGGGAGGGGGGGGGATGGGGGGGGGGGAAGGGGGGAAGGGGGTGAGAAAGGAAGGGAGGGAGGGGAAGGAGAAGGGGGTGTGGATGGGTGGTTTGGGGGTGGGGGAGGATGTAGTGAGATGGGAAACTTCATTTGCGTCTTGGAACATGGAACTGATTGGATTCGATGGACCTCGTGGAAGTGACTCCAAGCCTCGCTTTGACTTCATGGGGAGACAGCCCGGAAACGAACAGTGTGGAGGTATTTCCTGACAGGTCATGTGGTGTCCCACCCCCTCGGAACCAAATTAATTCACCCCCCCACCTCTTTCTCCTTTGGAATATCGTGATTTTTCCACCCCTTCTTAAAGAAAGTGACATGGCGTGTTTTGTATATGGGGTGGGTGGGTGGAAGTGGGGAGGGGGAGGACAGAGGTTGGGGGGGGGGGGGGGGGGGGGGAGGGGGAGGGGTTATTTTGGGTCTCCATCAGTATTTTCGGTTTAGTTGTCTAAGTTTTATGAAACTTGTGTTACTGCCAGATAGGGGTGTGGATCTAGGGGGGGTGGGGTGGGGGGTGGAGGTGGGGGGAGGACAGAGGTTGTGGTGGAGTAGTGATGCCCTCAAAAAAGGCTGAATTCTCTCCATAGACGTGCAGCAAAGCTACTCCGTCCAGCTGTATCTCAACAACAGACGAAAACCTAAAAGCGCTGAAGATACTTCCTCTGAATAGGCAACTGGCGTTCATCAAGGCATCATTTATGTTTACAATCTCGACAGATACTATACCATGTTATATCAATGGCCTTTTTAAAGATCGAACAGCTTTTCTGGCTCGACGAAATTCCTTCTTCCCTACCCACGCATTGATCTATACAAAAACAGCCTAGCTTACTCTGGACCATATGCCTGGAACTCACTTTCCACCGAATCTACAAAATATGAATACTTTAAAACTTTTCAAGGAACATTTGCATGAACATTTTATGTCTCAGTAGTTTAATTATTCGATTAAAAAGATTAGCGCCCATTCGCAAAGTCTTCCATGAACCATACTTTGAATACATCGTCTAAATATAAAACCTACTCCGTTAAAATCGCTCATCCCCACTCCCACTCTGTCTACCATCTTTTTTTCTCCTCCCCCTACCTACTATTGTCTCTTCCCCACCCTCCTCTGACCTCTCTGTGTAGTTTTGTTTGTTTGTTTGTTTGTAAGTTTCCTTCTGTTTCACCATCCCCCATCTCATTAGTACTTTTATGAATAGTTTGCTTATCGTTGTAGAATTAGATTACAATGTTGCTATGTTGAATTGTCAGTATGAATGAACTTGGGGGGGGGGGGGGGGGGGGGGGGGGGGGGGATGTAGGATGTAGGAGGAGTGTCAATCTGGGACGTCACACCGACAGCCACTCTAATGACGTTTCTTATCTTGCCACCAACGCTGTGACGTCGCTTCTTGTGACATCACCTGTTTTGGCGTTCTTTTTTACGCCGCCAGCGCTGCGACATTCCTCGTGTAGTGACCGACGTCTCCTGTGGTGCCAACCCTGTGGTCAGTCTCCTTTTGATGTCAGCTGTGTCTGACCGCCGACGCTGTGACGTTTCTTTGCTTTGCCAACACTGTGACGTTTTCTTTGTTTTGCCCACATTGTGACGTTGCTTTGCTTTGCCCACACTGTGACGTTGCTTGCCCACACTGTTTTGCCCACACTGTGACGTTGTTTTGCTTTGCCAACACTGTGACGTTTCTTTGCTTTGCCCCACACTGTGACGTTGCTTTGCTTTGCCCACACTGTGACTTGCTTTGCTTTGCCACACTGTGACGTTGCTTTGCTTTGCCCACACTGTGACGTTGCTTTGCTTTGCCCACACTGTGACGTTGCTTTGCTTTGCCCACACTGTGACGTTGCTTTGCTTTGCCCACACTGTGACGTTGCTTGCTTTGCCCACACTGTGACGTTGCTTTGCTTTGCCCAACACTGTGCGTTGCTGTGTGTTTGCCCACACTGTGACGTTTCTTTGCTTTGCCAACACTGTGACGTTGCTTTGCTTTGCCCACACTGTGACGTTGCTTTGCTTTGCCCACACTGTGGACGTGTTTGACGTGACGTTCTTTGCTTTGCCCACACTGTGACGTTTCTTTGCTTTGCCCACACTGTGACGTTTCTTTGCTTTGCCACACTGTGACGTTGCTTTGCTTTGCCCACACTGTGACGTTGCTTTGCTTTGCCCACACTGTGACGTGTGCTTTGCTTTGCCCACACTGTGACGTTGCTTTGCTTTTTTGCCCACACTGTGTGACGTTGCTTTGCTTTGCCCACACTGTGACGTTGCTTTGCTTTGCCCACACTGTGACGTTGCTTTTGCTTTGCCCACACTGTGACGTTGCTTTGCTTTGCCCACACTGTGACGTTGCTTTGCTTTGCCCACACTGTGACGTTGCTTTTGCTTTGCCCACACTGTGTGTTGGTTTTGCTTTGCCCACACTGTGCTGTTGTTTGCTTTGCCCACACTGTGTGTAGTTTTGCTTTGCCCACACTGTGTGTGTTTTTTTGCTTAATGACTTAATGAATTCACACATATAACATACGCAAGTATGACTCCCTCCCCCCCCCCCCCCCCCCTTAAGGACTTAATGAATTCACACATAAACATACGCAAGTATGACTCCCCTTCTCCCCCCCCCCCCCCCCTCCCCACACACACAAAACGCTTACAGACACGCATACACTCCATTCACACAAAACGTAAACATACAGATAAAAAAAAAGGAAACGACTGGAGCCATGTGTCTGGCTGGAGGGTGGGGACGGTGGGGGGTGGAGGAAGTGAGGGTGAAGGTGGAGGACTGTAACAACACAGGGGATTGTGGCAACACCCTGGGCTGTAGCAAGCTTCATTGAACACGACAACAGGGACACTCCGTCACTGCACAGAGAGAGAGAGAGAGAGGGGGGGGGAGGGAGATGGAGAGAGAGAGAGAGAGAGAGGGGGAGAGAGAGAGAGGGAGGGGGATGGAGAGAGAGAGAGAGAGAGAGAGAGAGAGAGAGAGAGAGAGAGAGAGAGAGAGGGGGGGGGGGGGGGGTGAAACGAAGATTGAGAAACTTCAGAAAGTCGCAATTCTAAATCTATAATTCATTTCAATTAAATCATGGTTACCTGCATTTGTTCCTGTTCGTTCATGTACTTACCTGACTTTTATTCAAGATCAAAAAGGTTGTGCCAGTCTTGAATAAATGTTAATTTGTATTATTTTGTTCATTTCTCTACTACTTGTTGCTGTGCAGATGTGTCCAGCACGGGGGACACAGGCAAGCTCGGAACATCCTTTTTTTGGGGGATGGGGTGGGGGTGGGGGGTGGGGGGATGTCTCCTTGTTTGTTCTGAGTGCTCAGTGCTGTCATTTCTGCTAGGCGATTCAGTGTCGTAAGCAGCCTTCGTTTGGAGTTACGGGCGTATAATTATTTCATCATGGGAGCAAGAGTTATCCTACTTGTTTGTTGTTTACTGTTTGCTGTTCCCTGCCTCCTCATTTAAGATTCTCTTCCTCAAAAATCATTGTTTTTCTTTGCATGATGAAGCAACACTCTTTCCACAGCAATTACAGATTTGAAAACAATTCAACGATCGCTAAATGAATTGGAAGAGTGACCTGTATACATGATGTAGCGACACTTTTTTTTTCCCCCCACAGCAATTACACATAATGAAACATTTCCAGAATCGCAAATTCGATCGGTGCACTAGACCTCACTCTGAATGGTCCAGTGCCAGGCATACGTCACTGCTGTGACGTCAGCATTGTGAGCGGAAGACAACTGACCAAACCCTGGAATGCACTCATGGAGAGTGCAGCGCGGAAATGCTTGTATGGCAGAGATTTCCCCGATTGCAGGCCATAGGCCGGGATCTAAAATTGGGTCTAATGATTCTGGTTACCGATACAGAGAGGGAAAGAAGGAAGAAAGAAAGAAGAAAAGAAGGAAAGTAAGAAAGAAAATAAAAAAGAAAGGAAAGAATAGAAAGGAAAGAAAGAAAGAATAGAAAGAAAAAAAGAAAGAAACGAAAGGAAAGAAGAAAAGAAAAAAAAAGAAAAAAAAAAAAAGTGGAAACGATTTTGAATCAGTCAGTGTGATTTTATGCACAGAAAGAAACCGTAGTAGGCCTACATATATGGTCACACATCGTTCCCAGTGTTGTGATATGTGCTTCCAGATTTACTGTTTGCAGAAAATCGTTTCCCTACAACGTTCATTGGTTCGTGCGTGGTGGAGAAGTCAGAGATTGGAACAAGACATGGAAAGCAACAGTCACAACCGCTACAGATCATGCCTGTGTTTTAAAACCCTTCAAGATGAAACTGATATTGTGTTCTGCACACATGTAGGAAGAACCTCTTACTGGGGTGTCATGCTGTTTTGGTTCAAACTGTATTAACACTTTGCATTGTAACATATTGGGTTCTGCACCTTACTGTTCTGCACACATGTAGGAAGAACCTCTTACTGGTGTGTTTGTGCTGTTTTGGTTCAAACTGTATTAAACACTTTATATTGTAACATATTGTGTTTTGCACTTAACAGGCGTGTTCTTCTGTTCTGGTTCAAACTGTATTAACACTTTGCATTGTAACATATTGGGTTCTGCACCTTACTGGTGTGTCATGCTGTTTGGTTCAAACTGTATTAACGCTTTACATTGTAACATATTGTGTTTTTGCATCTTACAGGTGCGTCACAGATGTGTCTGCTGTTCAAATTGCATTAACACTTTGTAAAGTAACTGATATCGTGTTCTACACTTTACAGATCATGCTGCTCCGGTTCAAACTGTTTTAAAGAGTCACCACAACGATCTGCATGCTTCGAGCTTCATCATGTCACAAACCCACCCTGTATCTTCGTTTATCATCATTGTATTCATGGCTTCATTTACAGGAGCAACAACAAAAAAAAAACAAACATCGGTTACATTCTCTTCGCTTTTATTAATTCAACAAGTGCACCTTCAAAAATAAAATGGATGACAGTTATACATTGTGATTTCAGAGAGAAAGGCCAGACTTTCCGGTAGGTGACCCTCATACCCTCAGGCATCTGAGATCAACACCTGCATCTTGAAAGTTATAACAATGTGTCGCCATGTGAAAGCTTTGAAAACGATCTGATGCGATATGTGGTTAATATACTCTCATTTCCTGCATGACATCAGCAACCTGAACCTGAAATGACATGGGTGATTACAATGTGCAGGCTGACAGGACAGCAAACTGTAACATCAACGGCATCGTTTCTCTACACACATGGCACAAACAACACATCACCTTACTAACCTTTTTTTCATTGTGTTTTATTAATCGACAGCAGGCAAAAAATTCATCGCACCAAATCTTAATTTGGTAAGTGCGTTTTCATGTGCATTTAATTGCTTACAGTTTCAGTATGGTTCAATGTATTGTCATCGAATATTCAATAAACCCTGTCACACATTAATCATGCCGCCTGCATTCACTAATTTCTTGTATGGAGTCTTTGATGAATACCGTGGCGGGATGTTTTCTGCACTTTCGTTTTCAACCCGAAGGAATGCACAGCGTTCAGAAAGAAACATTGTCGTACATCTGCAGCATGACTGCCCTGTCCACAAACATCTGTAGCATGACTGCCCTGTCCACAAACATCTGTAGCATGACTGCCCTGTCCACACACATCCACATATATTTGTAGCATGACTGTCTTGTCCACAAACAAACATCTGTAGCATGACTGCCCTGTCCACAAACGTACATCTGTAGCATGACTGCCCCCTGTCCACAAACATCTGTAGCATGACTGTCTTGTCCACAAAACGTACATCTGACTGCCCTGTCCACAAACATGAGCATGCCTGCCCTGTCCACAAACATCTGTAGCATGACTGCCCTGTCCACAAACATCTGTAGCATGACTGCCCTGTCCACAAACATCTGTAGCATGACTGCCCTGTCCACACACCACATATATTTGTAGCATGACTGCCCTGTCCACAAACATACATCTGTAGCATGACTGCCCTGTCCACAAACGTCATCTGCAGCATGACTGCCCTGTCCACAAACATCTGTAGCATGACTGCCCTGTCCACAAACATCTGCAGCATGACTGCCCTGTCCACAAACGTACATCTGTAGCATATGACTGAAAACTGTCCACACACCCACATACCATGTATTGTGTGCTTTAAATGGTGATGCATGACTTCCCAAAAGCCCCACTGATGCATTTTATGTATATGAATGAAAAGCTGTATGGTGATAGAGAGAGAGAGAGAGAGAGAGAGAGAGAGAGAGAGAGAGAGGGGTTCACAATACTGAAGACAAAGTACACACAATGGCTACAGACAAATTCTGGTGGTGAAAATCAGTGGGCTACCCAAGCCAGCAGGCTTTTTCCAATAGCCGACGTCATGGACATTCTCTTCCAGGTCTCTGGGCAGAAACAGGCATCGTAGCTGGACTTTCTCCCCCCCCCCCCCCCCAAAAAAAAAAAAAAAAAAAAAAAAAAAAAAAAAGGAAAACAACAAAAAAAAAACAACCTCTCCTTGACTCTGAGCTTGGATTAATGTGTGTGTGTGTGTGTGTGGTGTGTGTGTGTGTGTGTGTGCGTGCGTGTGTGTGTGTGTGCGTGCGTGTGTGTGTGTGTGTGAAGAGGGGGGGGGGGCGCAGTGACAGAACAAGACAGAGACAGAGAGAGACAGAGACAGCGAGCGAGAGAGAGAGAGAGAGAGAGAGAGACAGAGAGAGAGAGAGAGAGAGAGAGAGAGAGAGAGAGAGAGAGAGAGAGAGAGACAGACAGACAGACAGACAGACAGGGCGAACAAAGAAGGGGGACAAGCGGGGACGAGGAATGGTGTACTGAGGTGAGACAACGCCCTATGACCATTTGGCGGCCATGCACGCGGTTTACCCTGTACGTGTACGCGCAGGAGCATGCATGCCTCTGCGTGTGTCTTTCGCGCTCAGCAACACCGTTACCTGTAAATCATTCTTCACAGTGAATGCACACTCTCTGAGACACAGCTGCATCTAGCGTTATTCTGAACTCTTCTTGTTTAAAATTAAAAAAAAAAAAAAAATGACATCTTATTGATTTTTTTTCTGACCTTAGGTGATCAAACCACTGTTTCAGATTTCTCTCTCTCTCTCTCTCTCTCTCTCTCTCTCTTATCTCTTGTTGTTTGTTTTGTTTTCAAAAGCTGGCGTGAGAAAGCTTTCAGGCGGCCAGCAACATCATCGGCGGTTGCCCTGTCAACCTCTTTCTCTCTCTCTTCCTCCCCGCTCTTGATAAAAACTGGCCGTCTCAGCTCAATTAACTAATGTTTCCCAAATAATCTGAGTGTTTACTCCCTGTCACATTGGAGCTGGGCGGCACTGGCTGGAACAGCAAGAGGTGTGTGTGTGTGTGTGTGTGTGTGTGTGTGTGTGTGTGTGTGTGTGTGTGTGCACGCGCACGCGCACGTGCGTGCATGCGTGCGCGCGCAAATTTGTAAGTGTGTGTGCGCGCGCGCGCACGTGTGTGTGTGTGTGTGTGTGTGTGTGTGTGTGTGTGTGTGTGTGTGTGTGTGTTCGCGTGCGTGCAAATTTGAACGTATGTGTGTGTGTTCGCGCGCGCGCGTGTAGTGTTCACGTGCGTGCGCAATTGTGAACATACGAGTGTGTGTGTGTGTGTGTGTGTGTGTGTGTGTGTGTGTGTGTGTGTGTGTGTGACTGTGCGATTTTGTCTGTGTGGGCGTGTATTCGTGCAACGGCAAACGCGTGTTATCCCATCAGATCGTCTGGATGAATATCTCGCGACCGATTACCAAAGAAAAATAGCAATCTAACGATCGACCTGTCTCACAACAGATTACACTCTAGCCTTCAATCTATCTGTCCCCAAAATGAAATCTGGCCACCAATCCAACAGATTCGAACTTTCAATCTATCTTATTTGAAAATGCAATATGGTAGTCAATCTACCTTTGAAAAACAAACAAAAAGTAACAACAACAACAAAGACCCCGCACCACTTCAAAATACTGTGTAGCATTCAATTCTGCCGTTCTAGAAGATGAAGTAACACTCCGCCTATCTCACTATAAAATGCCGTCTAACGTTAAATCTATAAAAATGTGATCCAGCTTTCAGTCTATCTTACCATAAAAAGGCCATCTAATATCAGTCTCTTTTTTCCATATAATGCGATCGAACTATTAATCTATGTTACCTTTTTCCACATTTTTTGGGGGGTTGGGGGTGGGGGTGGGGGTGTTTAGTTGTGAATCTTCCTCCGTCATATTTGTGAGGCTTTAAAATGTTGACGTGTCCGTATTTTTTGTTTTTATGTAAACGTGTACATGCAGTTTTGTTTATGGGTAAGAAATATACATGTAACACAGATGGGGGGAAAACCCATCGTGTGCATGACCAACGTCATCGTTCAGCGCACAGAAATTGTACACGACAAAGTAAAGCGTCAAGGAAAGATCAAGGGAGGTAAAAAGTCCAGACTGGCATCAAGGAAAGATCAAGGGAGGTAAAAAGTCCAGACTGGCATCAAGGAAAGATCAAGGGAGGTAAAAAGTCCAGACTGTCTCTGCAGAGACCCAGAACTCGTGAACGCGCACACAGAATTTGTCTGCCCTTTGTTGATGGCTTTTTTTTTTTTTTCTCTCTTTTTAAACACCCCTCCCATCCCTCTTTCCACACCTAGTGAAGGACAACGACAGAACTGCCCCTTCTAAATAAATGTTCATTCCCATCACCCCCACCTCCTTCCACACCCTTCTCTTTACCTTCCCGTCCCACCCAATTTTCCCCTCCTTTAAACTGCACACAATAAACAGTGGATTAATAAACAATCACTACACAGTCTTTCAAACAAAACACCCCCGTCTCCTGTTATCCCTACCTGCAAAACGCCAACGACAATAAAACAAAAACAACAACAACAACACTTCTGTCAGCACAGACCTTTTGCGAAGCAACAACAACAACAAAGAAAAGAAAAGAAAGAAAAGCCACACAACCAAAGGTGACACAAAGACGGAAGCAAAGGATGCGCGCGTTTCCTCTCGGTCACCGGCCTGACTCGGCAGTGACCATGACCTTGACCTGGCCTCACGACCTTTCCAGGGGTCACGGGGCGGGAAAGGGAGGGTCAAGGTCAAGGTAAGGACACGCGCGGCTTAACCTCATCCTCCCCCGGTGGGTCCGCGTCTCGGGGGCCGGAGCAGGAGCCGCTGGAGTTGCCCATCAGTGGGTTGTAGTCTGCACACACACACACACACACACACACACACACACACACACACACACACACACACACACACACACACACACACACACACACACACGCACACACACACACACACACACACACACACACACACACACTCACACACACACATCATTCCTTTCTTAGTGGCTCTCCGCTCTTCTGATTGGCCCAGGCCTCTTCTTGGGCAGAAGGAACGGTAAAAGATTCTAGAAACTAAGAACAAGGCCACACACGACCACAGCCCCGTCCTAAGTTGTATGTATATATATATATATATATATATATATATATATATATATATATATATATATATATGTGTGTGTGTGTGTGTGTGTGTGTGTGTGTGTGTGTGTGTGTGTGTGTGTGTGTGTGAGAGAGAGAGAGAGAGAGAGAGAGAGAGAGAGAGAGAGAGAGAGAGAGAGAGAGAGAGAGAGAGAGAGAGAGAGAGACCCAGCCAGACGAAAGAGTGCATATAATTATATAGAATACGGAAACAGTTTTATACATGTATGTTTAGGCCATTGCCTCTCAAGAAAGAGTGCATATATACAAACATTCTTCAGAACTGGCAATTACGAACACTATCATCGTCCCCATGTAAAACTGAGCAATGAATTAAGCTTTATCAAGATAGACTGACAATTTCTGTTGTTGTTTTTTTTCAGCAAACATTGTGTTCCATAAGCAATGTTAATCTAAACTGACTTGGCACCATGTAAAATTTCAGCGGAATGTATTGTGTTCTCACATGACGTAAATCTGGACACCATGGAAGAATAATATACCATATCGTCTTTCTCCTTTAGACAAAGTGGACATTAATTCGCCTACACTGTGTGCTCGATAACGATTACGATGCACAGCCATTTCGGAAATGCCAGCCTTACATTTATTCAATATGTATCTGTAATGCCTGTCTGAAATTGACTGATAAATATGTGTTAACATCGGGAACGATATAAAAGGTTCTGTAGACGTTGAGTCTGTCACTGTACTGAACATGGAAATTCCAGTCTTGCCATCTGGACAAAATCAGCCTTTCCTTAAAACATTCCTTCCACGCCTAGATTTGGCCATACAACTCCAAATCTAAACATATACAATCGTGTACAATACACATGTACGATCATCAGCGAATAT
>JADBJO010002572.1:255000-260000 GCA_016801955.1 Conus betulinus | reverse complement strand
AGAGAGAGAAAGAGAGAGGGTAGGGAGAAAGACACAGAGAGAGAGAGGGGGGGGGGGAAGAGAGAGAGAGAGAGAGAATGGGGGAGGGGGCGAGAGAGAGAGGGAGAATGAGGAGAGAGAGAGAGAGAGAGAGAGAGAGAGAGAGAGAGAGAGAGAGAGAGAGAGAGAGAATGGGGAGGGGGAGAGAGGAGAGAGAGAGAGAGAATGAGAGAGGAGAGAGAGAGAGAGAGAATGGGGAGGGTGCGAGAGAGAGAGAATGAGAGAGGAGAGAGAGAGAGAGAGAGAGAGAGAGAGAGAGAGAGAGAGAGAGAGAGAGAGAGAGAGAAGGGGGAGTGGTCAGCGAGCGAGCGAGCGAGCGAGCGAGAGAGAGAGAGAGAGAGAGAGAGAGAGAGAGAGAGGAGAGAGAGAGGGAGAGAGAGACAGAGAGAGAGAGAGAGAGGGTCACCTTCGCTCTGTTCTTCTTTCCCTCTTCCTTCCAACATACACATAGCCTACTCCCTACCCCCCCCCCCCCCCCCCCCCCCACCCCCGCCCCTCCCAAACCATCCCCTCTTTCCCATTTCCACAGATATTTTTTTTCCTTTCTTTCCCATGCACATTCTCTCTCTCTCTCTCTCTCTCTCTCTCTCTCTCTCTCTCTCTCTCTCTCTCTGTGACTAAATTTCAGACTAAACTTACTTCTAGCGACAAGAAATGAGAGAGAAAAAAAATCCTATTCAATCTTGCTATGTCCATTCCTGAAGCACAAAAAGATTAGGTGCTGTGCATTCTTAAATGTTGTTGTATGGTGTATAATGTGCAAGTTTACTCGTTTTTTAACATTTCTTTCTGACAATACTGACAAGATGCGGGTATTACCCTTCACCATGGGGCCACGGCCCAATATTTTTTTTTTATTCGACTTCTCTGTGTGTGTGTGTGTGTGTGTGTGTGTGTGTGTGTGTGTGTGTGTGTGTATGTGTGTGTGTGTGTGTGTGTGTGTGTGTGTGTGTGTGTGTGTGTGTGTGTGAGTGCCTGTCTCTCTTTCTATAGCCCCCTACACACACTCTATCCCCCCACCTCTCTCTCTCCCACTGTCTCTTCCCCTTCTCTCTCTCTCTCTCTCTCTCTCTCTCGTCTCTCTCTCTCTCTCTCTGTGTGTGTGTGTGTGTGTGTGTGTGTGTGTGTGTGTGTGTGTGTGTGTGTGTGTGTGTGAGTGCCTGTCTGTCTCTCTTTCTATAGCCCCCTACCCACACACTCTCTATCCGCCCCACCTCTCTCTCTCCCACTGTCTCTTCCCCCCGTCTTTCTCCTCTGTGTGTGTGTGTGTGTGTGTGTGTGTGTGTGTGTGTGTGTGTGGTGGTGTGTGTGTGTGTGTGTGTGTGTGTGTGTGTGTGTGTGTGTGTGTGTGTGTGTGTGTGTGTGTGTGTGTGTGTGTTGTGCGTGGTTTAACCGTTGTCCCACACTCAGTCCCCCACAGTCATCCAGAAAGTGAAACGATGACAGACACCAGGCCCCAGTTCGGTAGAACAGGTTCAAGGAACGAGGAAGCACTGCTTTGAAACCGAAAATAAACAAACCTACTTCTCCCGGAGTGCTAAAAATTAACCGAACAGAACCCCCCCCCAAAAACTCCTCAATAAATACCTCTCTCAAGGTAACAACAACAACAACAACAAAAAGCAACACGCTCACTACTCCTCCACCCCACCCTCTCTCTCTCTCTCTCTCTCTCTCTCTCTCGCTCTCTCACACACACACACACACACACACACACACACACACACACACACACACACACACACACACACACACACAGCCCAAACAAAAAATCGCCTTGAAGTATGAAGCTTGAAAATGGGCGCCCAAAAATCTCACAGCCGTGCTCCACGCTTCCCTTTCCCGATGTATGTCAGCATCATTTTGGCGCCCAATTTGAGGAGAGAAGAGATGGGTCGTTCTTGTGTTTTTTCAATGTCCCGAGTGTTTGTTTGTCTTGCCTGAAGAAGACCAAAGAGGTCCACACGTGCCGTGTTTTGTCTTGTGATTTGTCTCTCTTTCGTTGGCGGTATAGTAATTTTTCTGTTAAATTTGTTCCAATTTCCTCCTACAGGGACCTCACATTGAAACAACCTTCAATGTAGATAGAGAGAAAAAAAAATTGGGGAGCACCAGTATGTAGATGAAACCATCCATTCTAATGGATAGCCTTGTGGGAAAATGACCTGAGATGATCATCCTCACAAAAGCGTCCTCACAGATGAAGCTCGGCAAAAAGGTTCCTGGTTTTCCTGACGGAGCTGGCCACGTCAAAGACAGGTATGAACTGTACAGGAAAGTGCTGCCGAGGGATGGGTGGGACCGCTACAATTCATGACCCATCACACACTAACAATGCACTACAATTCATGACCCATCAAACCCTAAAAAACGCACTACAATTCATTACCCATCACACACTAACAATGCACTACAACTCATTACCCATCACACACTAACAATGCACTACAATTCATTACCCGTCACACACTAACAATGCACTACAGTTCATTACCCATCACACACTAACAATGCACTACAACTCATTACCCATCACACACTAACAATGCACTACAATTCATTACCCGTCAGACACTAACAATGCATTACAATTCATTACCCGTCAGACACTAACAATGCACTACAATTCATTACCCATCACACACTAACAATGCACTACAATTCATTACCCGTCACACACTAACAATGCACTACAATTCATTACCCATCACACACTAACAATGCGCTACAACTCATTACCCATCACACACTAACAATGCACTACAACTCATTACCCATCACACACTAACAATGCACTACACAACTCATTACCCATCACACACTAACATTGCCCATACAACTCATTACCCATCACACACAACAAATGCACTACAACTCATTACCCATCACACACTAACAATGCACTACAACTCATTACCCATCACACACTAACAATGCACTACAACTCATTACCCATCACACACTAACAATGCACTACAATTCATTACCCGTCAGACACTAACAATGCATTACAATTCATTACCCGTCACACACTAACAATGCACTACAATTCATTACCCATCACACACTAACAGTGCACTACAATTCATACCCCATCACACACTAACAATGCACTACTACAAATCATTACCCATCACACACTAACAATGCACTACAACTCATTACCCGTCACACACTAACAATGCACACCAATTCAATTACCCGCACACACTACAATGCACTACAATTCATTACCATCACACACACACTACAATGCACTACAATTACCCATCACACACTAACAATGCACTACAATTCATTACCCATCACACACTAACAAATGCACTACAATTCATTACCCATCACACACTAACAATGCACTACAACTCATTACCCATCACACACTAACAATGCACTACAATTCATTACCCATCACACACTAACAATGCATTACAATTCATACCCCATCACACACTAACAATGCACTACAAATTCATTACCCATCACACACTAACAGTGCACTACAATTCATACCCATCACACACTAACAATGCACTACAACTCATTACCCATCACACACTAACAATGCACTACAATTCATTACCCCGTCACACACTAACAATGCACTACAATTCATTACCCGTCACACACTAACAATGCACTACAATTCATTACCCATCACACACTAACAATGCACTACAATTCATTACCCATCACACACTAACAGTGCACTACAATTCATTACCCATCCACACACTACAATGTAAGTTTCATTACTCTCATCGGATACCGTCGTTTTCGATCCATAAAAAGACGAAGAAAGCATCAATTCAATTTCGACCGAAAGAAAAGTAACTTTTGCCGAGTTGTTAGTTTTGTTTGTTTTACTGAGCTTGCTCCTCTGTGACACTTTTTTTTTTTTTTTTTTTTTTTTTTTTTGGAGGAGATCGTTCCTCTCTGACTTTTTTCTTTTTGTGGCGATTGCTGCAGTTTCCATTTTTTTTTTTGGTGGAGATTATTGCACTGTTACAGCGTTAATTTTTTTTTTTTTTTTTTTTGGGGGGGGGGGGGGGGGGGGGGGGGCGATTATCGTACTGTACTACCACCATTTGGGAAGCGATTGCTGCACAAAATACACTTTTTGGTGATTACTGCTGCAGTGTTACTTTTTTAGTGGTTTTTTGCTGGAGTGTTACATTTTTTTTAACAGTGATTTTTTTGCTGTGTTACATTTTTTTTGAGGTTATTGCTACAATGTTACATTTTTTGGTTACTGCTGCAGTGTTACATTTTTTTGGTGGTTATTGCTACACGTTACATTTTTTTTGGTGGTTATTGCTACAATGTTACATTTTTTTTTGGTGGTTCTTGCTGCAGTGTTAAATCTTTTGGAGGTTATTGCTGCAGTGTTACATTTTTGTGGTTTTTGCTGCAGTGTTACATTTTTTGTGGTTTTTGCTGCAGTGTTACATTTTTACATTTTTTTTTGTGGTTTTTTTTGCTGCAGTGTTACATTTTTTTGGAGGTTTTTTGCTGCAGTGTTACATTTTTGTGGTGGTTTTTGCTCCAGTGTTACATTTTTTTTTGTAGTTTTTTGCTGCAGTGTTCACATTTTTTTTTGTTTTTTTTTTTTTTGTGTGACAGGTTGCTGCACAATGACATTTTACGCTGAATCCAGCAGTGTGACCAAAGTCTGACACGGTCACCGGCGCACAATTGGCCTGACCACACCTACTTCACCGCAGAATCACAGAGCTACTTGCAAAGTCTGACACATTTCAGCCCACTCCTGACACACACCCACAACCGACAGTGGTCACTCAGCCAGCGTTGAACTCCTGGTTCACTTTCAGCCCAATCCACGACAGCGACACAGCGTGACACACTGGTCGTTCAGCCAGCGCTGAACTCCTGGTTCACCCATCACTGAATCAACGACAGCGTGACACACTGGTCGTTAGCCAGCGTTGAATCCTGGTTCA
>JADBJO010002572.1:240000-247500 GCA_016801955.1 Conus betulinus | reverse complement strand
GTGGTGATAAACAGCTGATGCTGCTGTCCAGTGGTGATAAACAGCTGATGCTGCTGTCCAGTGGTGATAAACAGCTGATGCTGCTGTCCAGTGGTGATAAACAGCTGATGCTGCTGTCCAGTGGTTATAAACAGCTGATGCCGCTGTCCAGTTGGTTATAAACAGCTGATGCCGCTGTCCAGTAGTTATATAAACAGCTGATGCTGCTGTCCAGTGGTTACAAACAGCTGATGCTGCTGCTGTCCAGTGGTGATAAACAGCTGATGCTGCTGTCCATGGTTACAAACAGCTGATGCTGCTGTCCAGCTAATGCTGCTGTCCAGTGGTTATAACAGCTGATGCTGCTGTCCAGTGGTTATAAAACAGCTGATGCTGCTGTCCAGTGGTGATAAACAGCTGATGCCGCTGTCCAGTGGTGATAAACTGCTGATGCGCCGCTGTCCAGTGGTTATAAACAGCTGATATGCTGTCCGTGTGGTTATAAACAGCTGATGCCGCTGTCCAGTGGTTATAAACAGCTGATGCTGCTGTCCAGTGGTGATAAACAGCTGATGCCCGCTGTCCAGTGGTTATAAACAGCTGATGTTGCTGTCCAGTGGTTATAAAAACAGCTGATATTGCTGTCCAGTGGTTATAAACAGCTGATGCCGCTGTCCAGTGGTTATGAACAGCTGATGCCGCTGTCTAGTGGTTATAAACAGCTGATGACGCTGTCTAGTGGTGAGATACAGCTGATGCCGCTGTCCAATGGTGATAAACAGCTGATGCCGCTGTCCAGTGGATATAAACAGCTGATGCCGCTGTCCAGTGGTGATAAACAGCTGATGCCGCTGTCCAGTGGTGATAAACAGCTGATGCTGTTATCCAGTGGTGATATACAGCTGATGCTGCTGTCCAGTGGTTATAAACAGCTGATACCGCTGTCCAGTGGTGATAACAGCTGATGCCCGCTGTCCAGTGGTGATAAACAGCTGATGCTGTTGTCCAGTGGTGATATACAGCTGATGCTGCTGTCCAGTGGTTATAAACAGCTGATGCCGCTGTCCAGTGGTGATAAACAGCTGATGCCGCTGTCCAGTGGTGATAAAACAGCTGATGCTGTTGTCCAGTGGGTGATATACAGCTGATGCTGCTGTCCAGTGGTTATAAACAGCTGATGCTGCTGTCCAGTGGTGATCAACAGCTGATGCCGCTGTCCAGTGGTGATAAACAGCTGATGCTGTTGTCCAGTGGTGATATACAGCTGATGCTGCTGTCCAGTGGTTATAAACAGCTGATGCTGCTGTCCAGTGGTGATCAACAGCTGATGCCGCTGTCCAGTGGTGATAAACAGCTGATGCCCGCTGTCTAATGGCTATAACCAGACAGTCTGTTTTGCTTGGGTTTACCAGCACTGCAGCAGTTCCCTACTTCCGTGACTCTGCTGTATGTGATCTGTAGTGGGCGGTCTTTGACAGCGTTGACTGCTGTATCAGGAGATGTGTACATAGCCCATCATCAGCACACAGCAGCTCACGTCATACGTTGCCATTTGTATACGAGAGAGAGAGAGAGAGAGATAGAGAGAGACATACAGACAGACAGACGGACAGATGGACAGACAGACAGACAGGGTGTTGAGGGGGAGGTGAGAGAAGAGGAGAGATGAATGCGTGTACGCGCGTCCATGTTTCTCGAATCTGGTGAGTGTGTGAGTGAGTGAGTGAGTGTTGTGTGTGTGTGTGTTGTGTGTGTGTGTGAACGGTGAGGTGCTGGAGGAAACCGGGAGTGGGGGAGTGGGGAGGGGGACTAAAGAGTGATGGCCGTGCCCCCAGTGAAAGCTTGTTAACCTGTGGTAATATGGTCCCCCTTAATGGCTCCTCCCACAAAGCCACCCAGTCTTGATGCAATCATGCACGCTTCTTCCCCCCCCCCCCCCCCCCCCCCCCCCCCTGCCCACACACCTTCCTCTGCCTGCGCACGTGCGCCGGTGCGTGTGTGTCACCCCACCAGTTTCTACGTGAGTGCGCATGCCCGTTCGCCTGTGAGTGTGTGTTACTCCATATGTTTCAACATGAGCGCGCAGGCGCATGCGATTCCGGTCACGAGTATTCAAGCACCCGATGTCTATACATCCGTTTATTCATGAGCTTGTAGTCCACCTCCCTCCCCCCCCACCCCCACCCCAATACATGGCCACGATCTCAGTCTCTCAAGTGACGATGGTTGGAGAAGAAAGCGGTGTATCTGATGTGGTGTGTGTTTTTTTTGTGGTCCAGTTCTACCGTTTCTTCACCTGACAAAGGGACAGCCACTCCCCTGTTTGTGTTGTGTGCACCCAGTCCACTGGACGTCGCTGAGGAAACGAGAGAGAGAGAAGAGAGGAGAGAAGGAGAGAGAGAGAGAGAGAGACATTGAAAGATTGAGAAGAGAGAGACAGACAGACAGAGACAGACAGACAGACATGAGAGCAAACACCCACGGAAAGACACACCCCACTACACAACAAGAGATAGAGAGAGAGAGATAGGCAGAGACAGAGACAGACACACACAGAAAGATACAGAGAGAGCAGAGAGAGAGAGAGAGAGAGAGAGAGAGGAGAGAGGATGGGATTCTGGATATATCCGAAACACACTTCTCCAAACCCACACACACACACACACAACACACACACCACAACACACACCACACACACACACTATCTCTTCTCTCTCCCCCACTCAGGTGAACTAAGTGAGGAGGTGGATGGAGAATGGTTGGGGACGGGGGGAGGGGGGA
This sequence comes from Conus betulinus, assembly GCA_016801955.1. Lineage (NCBI taxonomy): Eukaryota > Metazoa > Mollusca > Gastropoda > Neogastropoda > Conidae > Conus > Conus betulinus. Next base: position 244,740 of record JADBJO010002572.1, on the reverse strand, counting down.
TGACAGAAAGGTGGAGGGGTGGGTATAGCTGGAGGTATTATGCATTTTGCTAATTAGTCACAAACATGTTGCAGGCAAAACACTGGAAATCGTTTCCTGATTTCCGCCAGTTAAAGAGAAAAGTGGGGGTGGGGGGGGGGGGTTGGGGGGTGGAGGAGAGGGTGACGGAAGGAGAGTGAGAGAATGGTGGGGGGAGAGGGGGGGGGAGGGGTGGCAGAAGGAGAAGAGAGAGAGAGAGAGAGAGAGAGAGAGATGCGAGAGAGAGAGAGAGAGAGAGAGAGGCTTCATATACTTTTTTTGTTTAATGTGGATCAGTACAGCCTTTGTGAAAAGGGGGTACAAAATAACATTTAAAAGGCTGAAATGATTTTTTTTTTTTGTGTTGTTTTTGTTCGTTTGTTTACAAAGCAAATGTAGTCAACAGTCCAAAAACCATTTGGAAAAAGAGAAAACAAATATATTGATGCATTCGTTTTTTTACACTTCTTATTTCTTTTACGCTATGTGTTTTATTTTGACATGCCTTTATCTGTGTAATTCCTTTCCGTGCATTCATTTCATTTACTGAACGTTCAATTATTCAAATGTTAATTAAATTTCTTGTTAATGTATGTCCACTTCGCACTCATTGCTTCATTTACTTGTTCATTTATTCATTCCTTCATTCAATTATTTATCAATATTTCATATTCATTTACTACGTTCTCTATTTATTCGTGAATTTATTCATTCCTTTAACCGATTCGTTTTCCTGCCAATTAAATCAAAAATCTAAAACAAGCGCACTGTGTGATCTTTCCTACACATTTCTTCATTAATTTATTCCTCATGCTCTGCTATTTCTTCATCATGAACTTATTTCTCATGCTCTGCTATTTCTCCATGAACTTATTTCTCATGCTCTGCTGTTTCTTCATGAACTTATTTCTCAAAACTCTGCTGTTTTCTTCATAAACTCATTTCTCATGCTCTGCTGTTTCTTCATGAACTTATTTCTCATGCTCTGCTGTTTCTTCATAAACTCATTTCTCATGCTCGGCTCGGCTGTTTCTTCATGAACTTATTTCTCATGCTCTTCTGTTTTCTTCATGAACTCATTTCTCATGCTCGGCTGTTTCTTCATGAACTTATTGCTCATGCTCTGCTGTTTCTCGTCACCACTCAAAGTTACCACTTCCTCTGTTTAAACATTCATTCATTGATTCACTGTGGCCAGACAAAGACACTCCCTAGTGATTACCAACGCAGGAGCAACTGCCTTCAGCCTACCCACCGGAGAAGTCATTGCGCTGTCTACAGCTGTTCTTCGGCAGTGTTCACTTGGATTTCTTCGACTTTCAGCCACGTGCAAAGGACGTCCCCACATAGAGAATCACTGTTTCAGAACCCCCCCTCCACCCCCTCTTCCCCCCTCCACCGCCACACGTTGATGACCGACTCGCACCAGGTAGCCCGAGAACCCCCATGGGTCCACATCCTCCCCTCCCTCCCCCCCCCCCCCCCCCTCCCCCCGTTAACGGTTTAAATCTTGGACATGGCGGAGATGGCTGCTCGGCACAGGAGATGGCATTCGGGAAGTCCAGTGCTTTGGCATGACACTTTCTTTACTCATACATTTATATTCGTTTTATTTCTTTATCTTTTATTTTCTTTATTTTTTCATTTTCATTGTTTACTTACGTCTACCACCAGCCGTCGCGGTGCGTGGTTAGCGTCGTGGGTTGCGGGCTCAGGAGTCGTGGGTTCGATTCTCAGCAGTGCCATTTAGCTGGGGGCTTTTTCGGACCCGACCGGCTCCTGCCCGTGCGGAGTTTGTTGTTGCAGGCTCACAGAGGAAGACTGGAACCACACAGTCGACATTCGTCCACTTCATGGACATGTCTGGGACAGCGTTGAGTTTGTTGCAGGCTCATAGAGGAAGACTGGAACCACACAGTCGACATTCCTCCACTTCATGGACATGTCTGGGACAGTGTTGCTCAAATTTCCGGACCAACACAGCAGTTGTCTGCATCTCTCGGGCCTGGTGGACGCCGGGATAGATTACGAAAGTAAGCGCTTAGAAAAGTCCCAGTCATGTAGTCTCAGTGGGGGGCACGCTCACTCACAACCGGCTTCGCGACGTAGCAATTATTGTCGTTAGTATGGGGCTTAGCAGGCGGGGCCCTGCGTATATTGCATGAGAACCAGTACCACTGTAAAGACTCGGCGATAGCGCAGTGTCTCCTCTAGCGTGTGGCTTCATGACGACTTGCCACTGAGTGCTCCCTGTGGATTGCCGGTGCCCGATTCAGACGGAAAAGCCAGGGTACGGTTGTGAACGGCCGACCGGAATAAGCAAACGTGAGGATGACGTCACAGTGACACAGAAAATGAGACAGCCCTTCTCCCCCCCCCCCCCCCCCCCCCCCCCCCCCCCCAAAAAAAAAAATTAACTGATCTATTCATTCGTCGATTCACAGCTGCGACGTATTTTCAGCACAAAGTCTCAGCCTTCAAACAGCTATAAACTCTCTCTCTCTCTCTCTCCTCTCTCTCTCTCCTCTCTCTCTCTCTCTCTCTCGCCTGCAAGCAACGAAGCGCTGGTGGTCACTATGGAAACAGGAAAAAGACGACTAAAAACTGGAAAATACACAAAAACGACAGTAACAAGTTCGTTTTCACGGACGACGAAGCAGCATCACGACAAAACTGTTGATCCAGTCATCACGTCTTAACTTGTTTCCATTCCCCCTATTCTTTGATCCAAACTCCGCGGAGCAGCGATCCGCCCTGAGACCCACGGGCAGCATGAAGGACCAGTCTTCCAGGCCCACAGCAGACCCCCCTCTGCAGAAGACCAACACCCAGGGGCCCAAGAAACGGTCCCTGGCGGGCTGATCCTGTCAAGGCGAGGGTCATCTTGTTCTGGCCGGACATGGCTGAACCCCTGAGCACGTCAGCCAAAGACGGATGAGGGAGGGATTAAGGGGAGACAAACACAACAACATCGCCGACCCCGAGGGACTCCCCGTAGGGGATTAGCTAGCACTGGCACAGGCAAGAACTCCACCCAGAGTCTCTTAGCTGTGAAACTGAGCCAATTTGAAAGATTTTGGCGAATAACCTTGCTTCACGCACGCGCGCGCGCACACACACACACACACACACACACACACACACACACACACACACTCATAACCACCACCACAACCACCACCATTACCACCACCACACCACACCAACGACACAAACACACATATACACACCACACCACCACGCCACACACACACACACACCACACACGCGCGCGTGCGCGCGCACGCACGCTTGCAAGCATACACACACACACACACACACACACACACACACACACACACACACACACACACACACACACACACACACACCTGTCCGTCCATTCCTTCCTCAGCCTATTTCTCTGCCTGTTCATCTATCAATCTACCTTTTTTTTTTTTTCAAACGTCACTATGGAATTCCGGCGAGCGAAAGGTTCTTGGGAAACACCCACTTTCACTTTGTCTTTTCTTTTCTTTCACCGATACACATATGGACATGACAGACAAAGTTCAAAGAACTTCGTCACCGATTTGCTCAGCTTTCCGTCTACCGTCAGTCCATCTTCAATACAAACCAGTTACACGTTGTCTTTGAAGGCTGCGGGTCTCACAGGACATCTGTTCTCATTCAGCACCATCGTCTCTCTCTCTCTCTCTCTTTAAATAGCGACCCATCTAACTGATCCTTTCATTCCAGCACATTTCATAGTCTTCCCCTCCCCAAATGCAGAATTCTCCTTGGACATTTCATACCAATGCCCTCCCCCAATGCAAGATTCTCCTTGGACATTTCATAGTCCTCCCCTCCCTCAACGCAGAATTCTCCTTGGTCATTCCGTACTCCTCCCCTTCCTCAATGCAGAATTCTCCTTGGACATTTCATAGTCCTCCCCCCTCTCTCTCTATGCAGAATACTCCTCCCCTCTCCCAATGCCGAATTCTCCTTGGACATTCCGTACTCCTCCTAACCTCCAGTGCAGGATTGTCCTTGGACAATCAATGAACAGATGACGTCAGAGGCTGACGGTGACGTGTCACCTGCCATTACCTCATAATCACACAAACAAAGTTTGAATCGTCGATCACACAGCCTCAGAAGACAGGACAAAGAGAGAAGAGTTTGAATAATCAGTCACACAGCCTCAGAAGACAGGACAGAGAGAGAAGAGTTAGAATCATCAGTCACACAGCCTCAGAAGACACTACAGAGAGAGAAGAGGAAACAGTTTGAATCGTCGATCACACAGCCTTGCAAAACTGGACAAAGAGAGAGACGAGAGAAAAAAAAAAAACACTTGGATCTTAAAGACTTCACATTGCTTAGGGAAATTAGAGACAGAACAGACAGAAACAGATACACAGAACAGACACACAGAACAGACAGACAGATCAGAGACTGACAGAATAGACAGAACAGACAGACAGACAGAACAGATAGAACAGACTGACAGAACAGACAGAACAGAACAGATATACAAAACAGACAGAAGAGACTGACTGAACAGACAGACAGAAACTGATGTCAGGTCATTTTTGGTGGATCGCCTCCTGCGGACGGACCTTTCTCTGCTATCATACAATCTGCACCCACCTCCCCCCCCTCCTCCCCACAAGGGTAGCACACTCCTACAGTCCTGTCCATAATAATAATAATAATATATGTTGTTGTTGTTGTCGTACC
>JADBJO010002572.1:232500-237500 GCA_016801955.1 Conus betulinus | reverse complement strand
CTAGCTATAACGGTCTGGTTTATTCACAAAGCGACTGTGCTTGTACTCTAGATTCATACATATGCTAACACTAAGCATCGACTTGCACAGCTCTCTTTCACAGTGGAGGGACTGCAGGCGAAAACTGGAACACGAGTCAAAAACAGCATTACTACGCAGCAAAAGCTAAGGAACAAACAATCATTCGTCACGCCTGCAGAACCTAATAATAGGTCGAATCGCATTGTGTTGTGTTTTGTGATTTGTTTCAACTCTGGTTCGACGGCGAGGTAATTCTGTTTTTGCTCTTGTACATGTTCAACATGGCGAAGCATACTGTTAAAAAACAAAAGAAAAACATGGGATTTTTGTTTCGATTGAAAATTAAAGGTTGTGATCTTGTTTATGTTTTACGTTTTTTAAAAAAAATCATAGAAAATAAACAGCATTACAGACAACTTTCAATCTCATGACTGGCTCCCAGGGGCAGGTCTCGGACAGTTTGTGCCCGCATGACTGCAGAATCCAGTAGGTGGGTAATGCACTCGATGCGGTTTCCTTCTTTCTTTCTTTTGTTTAAAAACATGATATAACCCAGTGCACAGCGCCAGTGACTGACCTACCCACACACTGCTCAGTGCTGATGGTGGGGCCAGGGCTGAGCGGCCAAGGCCCCGACATGGCGCTGTTCAAAGCATGGCCCGCTCAGCGGAGGGCTGGTCTGGCCGGGCTCCCTCCCTCCCTCCCTCCCTCCCCGCCCCTTCCGGTCTGTTGGCTCTCTGCACAGCTGCCAGACCCTCACCACCACCCACCACCACCACCACCACCACCACCACCACCCCCCCCCCCCCCCGCCTTCCCCTCGAATTTTCAGAAATTTCTTCTTCTTCTTCTTCTTTTTTTCTTCTTCTTCTTTTTAGAGCTCTTTCCACAAATTTTGATTCTGATGCTTTCTGGTCGGTGGGTTGCTTACTTTCAGTTTATTGTCTTCCATGAAAGACTCGCTATCGGATAACGTCTGAACTTTTAACAGTCAAATGAAAGGGAAGAGCGAAAAAAAAAAAGAAAGAAAGAAAGAAAACAAAAGAAAAAGAAAAAAAAAAAAAGAGAAGAAAGAAAAGAAAGAAAAGAAAAAAATAAAGGAAAAGAAAAGAAACAAAGAAAAGTAAAGAAAACGTTCTGTGTTAGACGAACAATAATCCTCAGGATTCTCTGGCTTCCAACGGTGTGATCCACGGGGCCCCCAGCACCACTCTGCCCGCTGTGACCCTGATCACCAATCCCTCCACCAGAAAGCCCCCCTCACCCCCCCCCCCCCCCCCCCCCCTCCCCCTCCCTCCCACATCACTACTTCCGCTCCTGTCACAGCGCCACGACGAAAAGATTGACGTCACTCTTCTACGTGTTGTTGGCCACGGCATCTTCATGACGAGAGAATTGACGTCAGTCTTCTACGTGTTGTTGGCCACGGCATCTTCAAGGCACCAAAACGGCCCAAAAGGATCCACTACCCTGGACCTTGAGGGCCTCCGCTTCGTGTTACCTCACGTTAGCTCCCCGCCGACACAAAATCTTCCGGACAATCTTCTCAACATCGACACGCTACCTTTCTTCCCAACCCGCTCTACTTTGGTCCTCGCCTCCTCGGCTGCTCAGCCCCCCTTGCTGCTGCTCCCTCTAGGGGACAGAACTCCATCCAGCCTGACCGGAGATTGCCATCAGAGAGGTGAAAGGCACACTGATGACCATCCTAAGCCCGGGGACCGCGGAGCTAATAGGATGGCCGGACAGTTTTCAGGGGAGGGGGCACAGACTCTGACTCCGCACCGCCCCCCCCCTTTTTCTGTCGCCTTGTCTCCGTTACGCTCTACACGGCAAACAGTAAAGAGAACAATTCGCCGTGGAGGGGAGTATCGCACGAGAACGGCGCGCGCGTGCGCGTGACATAGCGAGACGCACATTGTTACAAGCCATCGTGTGCGTTCGCACGCACATAACTGCATGCGGATGCATAAATCCCACGTCCATCCATATGCACATGTACAAAAAAGACTATTTGCCGTTCGATCTGTCTCGTAACAACAACAACAAAACAAGATATAAACGTACTCCCAGTTTATCTTGAATACAAGTACTTTCTGAGGTATTCCATACAGAAGAAAACCCGTTTTGGGCCGTTATAGCCGTTAGTAACGGCTATTCTGGTAAAATAAAACATCGGCATCATCCGTGACCCATAATGAACATACATACAGATTTTTCAGAAAGATCAGCTCAGAAGTTTTGTCTGGAGCGAGTGGAACACATTTTGACCACGGACAGACACACAGACATACAGACAGACAGACACACAGACAGCAATTCTTCGTTCCCATTGTAAAGTACTCCCTGTTCTCCAGAGAGGGAGTACAAAAAGTTCGTCCAGAGAGAGAGAGAGAGAGAGAGAGAGAGAGAGAGAGAGAGAGAGAGAGACAGACAGACAGACAGAGAGAGAGAGAGAGAGAGAGAGGAGAGTAATAGTGCGCGCTCACACACATGCGCGCGCGCGCGCGTGTGCGTGTGCGTGCGTGCGTGCATGCGTGAGTGCGTGCGTGTGTGTGTGTATATGCACAAGCGTGTGTGTGTGTGTGTGTGTGTGTGTGTGTGTGTGTGTGTGTGTGTGTGTGTGTGTGTGTGTGTGTGTGTGTGTGTGTGTGTGTGTGTGTGTGTGTGTGTGTGTGTGTGTGTGTGGGTGTGTGTGTGTGTGTGTGTGTGTGCGTGTGTGTTTGTGTGCGTGTGTGTGGTGTGTGTGTGTGTGTGTGTGTGTGTGTGTGTGTGTGTGTGTGTGTGTGTGTGTGCGAATGAGTGTGTGTGCATGTGTGCGTGTGTGTGTGCGTGTGTGCGTGCGCTTGTGTGTGTGTGTGTGTGTGTGTGTGTCAGTGTGTGTGTGGAAGGCAGTGTCTCAGACAGAGAGTGAGTGCCTGTCACCATGCAGCACTCACACATCACAGTCACCCCTGTCACCATGCAGCACTCACACATCACAGTGACACCCCTGTGGCACCATGCAGCACTCACAGACACACCACAGTCACCCCTGTCACCATGCAGCACTCACAGACACACCACAGTCACCCCTGTCACCATGCAGTACTCACAGACACACCACACAGTCACCCCTGTCACCATGCAGCACTCACAGACACACCACAGTCACCCCTGTCACCATGCAGCACTCACAGACACACCACAGTCACCCCTGTCACCATGCAGCACTCAGACACCACAGTCACCCCTGTCACCATGCAGCACTCACAGACACATCACAGTCACCCCTGTCACCATGCAGCACTCACAGACACACCACAGTCACCCCTGTCACCATGCAGCACTCACAGACACACCACAGTCACCCCTGTCACCATGCAGCACTCACACATCACAGTCACCCCTGTCACCATGCAGCACTCACACATCAAAGTCACCCCTGTCACCATGCAGCACTCACAGACACACCACACAGTCACCCCTGTCACCATGCAGCACTCAGACACACCACAGTCACCCCTGTCACCATGCAGCACTCACAGACACAGCACAGTCACCCCTGTCACCATGCAGCACTCACAGACACAGCACAGTCACCCCTGTCACCATGCAGCACTCACAGACACACACAGTCACCCCTGTCACCATGCAGCACTCACAGACACACCACAGTCACCCCTGTCACCATGCAGCACTCACAGACATACCACAGTCACCCCTGTCACCATGCAGCACTCACAGACACACAGTCACAGTCACCATGCAGCACTCACAGACACACCACAGTCACCATGCAGCACTCACACACACACAGTCACCCCTGTCACCATGCAGCACTCAGACACCACAGTCACCCCTGTCACCATGCAGCACTCAGACACCACAGTCACCCCTGTCACCATGCAGCACTCAGACACCACAGTCACCCCTGTCACCATGCAGCACTCACAGACACACCCACAGTCACCCCTGTCACCATGCAGCACTCAGACACCACAGTCACCCCTGTCACCATGCAGCACTCACAGACACACCACAGTCACCCTGTCACCATGCAGCACTCACAGACACACCACAGTCACCCCTGTCACCATGCAGCACTCACAGACACACCACAGTCACCCCTGTCACCATGCAGCACTCAGACAAACCAGTCACCCCTGTCACCATGCAGCACTCACAGACACATCACAGTCACCCCTGTCACCATGCAGCACTCACAGACACACCACAGTCACCCCTGTCACCATGCAGCACTCACAGACACACCACAGTCACCCCTGTCACCATGCAGCACTCACAGACACACCACAGTCACCCATGTCACCATGCAGAACTCACATCAAAGTCACCCCACGTGTCACCATGCAGCACTCACAGACACACCACAGTCACCCCTGTCACCATGCAGCACTCACAGACACACCACAGTCACCCCCTGTCCGCGACTGCAGCACTCACAGACACAGCACAGTCCTGCGTATGTGTCACCATGCAGCACTCACAGACACACCACAGTCACCCCCCTGTCACCATGCAGCACTCACAGACACACCACAGTCACCCCTGTCACCATGCAGAACTAAGAAAAAAAGAAGGGTGGATTATTAGAGAGAGAAGGATGGGAAGGAGAAGAAAGGCAAAGAGGAAGAGAAAGAGGAAAAAAAAGGACGGGAGGAAGAATGAGAAAGTGTGCGATAGGAAGAATGAGAAAGAAGAAGAAGAAGAAGAAGAAGAAGAAGAAGAAGAAGAAGAAGAAGAAGATCAACAACAACAACAACAACAAGAGACACAGGAAGAGAAAGGGGGAGGGGGACTAAGGGGGGTGGGAGACAAGAGGGAGGACTCTAAATAAAAGAATAGGGTGGAGAGGAAGGAGAAAGAGATGGGGGGGGGGGGGGGGGATGACAGGAAGAAGGACAAGACAAACAAAAGGGACCAGAAATCGAAAGAGAGACGGAAGAAGGAGAAAGGCCCAAAAGAGACGGACAAAC
>JADBJO010002572.1:215000-227500 GCA_016801955.1 Conus betulinus | reverse complement strand
CTCTCTCTCTCTCTCTCCCTCCCTCTCTCTCTCTCTCTCTCCCCCCTCCTCTCTCTCCCTCTCTCTCCTCCCTCTCTCCCTCTCTCTCCTCTCCCTCTCTCTCTCTCTCTCCCTCTCTCCCTCCCTCCCTCTCTCTCTCTCTCTCCTCTCTCCTCTCCCTCCCTCTCTCCTCCCTCTCTCTCTCTCTCCCTCTCTCTCCCTCTCTCTCTCTCTCCCCCCTCCTCTCTCTCTCTCTCTCTCTCTCTCTCTCTCTCTCTCTGTCTCTCTCTCTGACCAGAAGCATTTACCCGGCTCCCACCGAACGCATGTAATGCTAACGACGATACTATTGCTATGCATCATTCATCAGGTGAAGAGGGGCAGGGGGGCATTACTGTTTTTTTTTTTTTTTTATCACAGAAATCGTATTTTCTTTTAAACAGTCTTTTCTTTCCGGTGGATTCCGTACTCAGAGCATTATTTACATGACAGACAGTTGTGATGAATCGACACCGGCGTGGGACAATACGAGCAACACGCTCTGGTTGGGATAGCTGTAAGGACACGGTACTGCTGGTAGCGAAGGGGGGTACCGCTGGTAGCGGAGGGGGGTACTGCTGGTAGCGGAGGGGGGTACCGCTGGTAGCGGAGGGGGGTACTGCTGGTAGCGGAGGGGGGGGGGGGTACTGCCGGTAGCGGAGGGGGGTACCGCTGGTAGCGGAGGGGGGTACTGCTGGTAGCGGAGGGGGGGTACTGCTGGTAGCGGAGGGGGGTACTGCCAGTAGCGGAGGGGGGTACTGCTGGTAGCGGAGGGGGGTTCTGCCAGTAGCGGAGGGGGGTACTGCTGGTAGCGGAGGGGGTACTGCTGGTGGTAGCGGGGGGGGGGGGGGGATACTACTGGTAGCGGAGGGGGGTACTGCTGGTAGCGGAGGGGGGGTACTGCTGGTAGCGGAGGGGGGTTCTGCTGGTAGCGGGGGGAGGGGGGGTACTGCTGGTAGCGGAGGGGGGGTACTGCTGGTAGCGGGGGGGGGGGGGGGGGAGGGGGGGTACTGCTGGTAGCGGAGGGGGGTACTGCTGGTAGCGGAGGGGGGTACTGCTAGCGGGGGGGGGAGGGGGGGTACTGCTGGTAGCGGAGGGGGGGTACTGCTGGTAGCGGAGGGGGGTACTGCTGGTAGCGGAGGGGGGTACTGCTGGTTGCGGAGGGGGGTCCAGGTGCGTTCCCACCCAAAACAGTCTTCTGATCACGACCAACGAGGCCCGAACTCGCCCGAATTGTACTCCAGTGATGTCGGGGGGTGGGAGTTTCCGTTTGAAGAATCAGGGTGCAGACTTAGACGACGGGCAGATCTATTGCTTTCCGATTCGGGGAAAAAAAAAACAAGAAATCTGTCATCAGGTATTTACGTTATTATCAGAATGCAGAAAAAAAAAAAATCCTTGAAATAACGTATCAGGGTAATTTCCCTGTAAGTTTTATAAAGCTCAAGATCACCAGGTTTAAAACACACACACACACACACACACACACACACACACACACACACACACACACACACACACTGGAGATTGTTCACCAACATGTTCCAATACAAATCTGTTCAATCCCCTGTCAAAGACAAATGGCACGGCTCTGTACAGACGACGACATCACCTTCTCATTCGACGGACGACTGTGGAGACGATGGCGTGATGCTGATGAAGACAGGGACTCAACACACGGCTGATCGGGTCTTCACTCACACACCCCTAGGCCCGTTTGACAATACCCCTCATTGTACTGTACTGTCATGTACTGCCACATGCCCCTAGGCCCGTCTGACAATACCCCTCATTGTACTGTACTGTCATGTACTGCCACATGCCCCTAGGCCCGTTTGACAATACCCCTCATTGTACTGTACTGTCATGTACTGCCACATGCCCCTAGGCCCGTTTGACAATACCCCTCATTGTACTGTACTGTCATGTACTGCCACATGCCCCTAGGCCCGTTTGACAATACCCCCTGTACACTGTCATGTACTGCCACCCCTGTACTGTTTGACATACCCCTCATTGTACTGTACTGTCATGTACTGCCCCTAGGCCCGTTTGACAATACCCTCATTGTACTGTACTGTCACGTACTGCCACATGCCCCTAGGCCCGTCTGACAATACCATTGTACTCATGTACTGTACTGTCATGCACTCTGCGTGTGTTGCCACTGTATTGGACTCCACCGTAACGCATTGTCCTGTACGGTGTTGTAGGCTATTTGTAGGTACTATATTGACCTTTATGTTGTAAAGCATTGTATTGTACTGAATGCTGCTGTATGGTCATGCGTTGTACTGTGTTTGCACTGCATTGTTGTGGAATGTATTGTCCTGTCATGTATCCATCTCTCTCTCTCTCTCTCTCTCTCTCTCTCTCTCTCTCTCTCTCTCTCTCTCTCTCTCTCTCTCATTTTCTCAATCTCTTTTCATCTACGGTTCTCTTTGCCAATCTTCATCTCTATTTTTCTGACGGCCAGTGTCCTTGTCTCTATTTTCCACCACCTACCCTCCTCCTCCTCCTCCATCTCAAAATAGATCTCCCCCCCCCCCCCCTCCTCCCTCTCTGCCCTTTTTTCTTTTTTTTTTTTTTTAAATCGCCCCCCCCCCCCCCCTCCCCTTATCTCGTTTTTCTCTCTTCCCACACACCACTCAATCCTCTCCGCAAAGGTATAGCCTCGATCTTGGTTCTGACGTCAGAAGGACTGGGGGCGCCGGGGGGGGGGGGGGGGGGGGGGGGGGGAAACAAAAGGTTACGAAGGGGGGTGGAGGTACGGAGGAAAAGAGGGTGGGGGGGGGGGGGGGCGGAGGGAGGCTGAGGAGTGAAGGCACAGGAGGGCGGAGCTTCCCAGGAAGAAGCCCGACTTGCAGGGCTGCCGAGGAGGGTGGAGAGGCGGTGCCAGAGACGGCAGGCTGCCTATAAAGCCGGTGCCAGGCGACACCCGCCGAAAAACCACAGGCCGGACACGCTCTCAGCCGCTGCCGCCAGCACCAACGGTGACCAACCAAGCCAACCAACCAACCAACCAACAACCGCTGTCCACTTCCCGCCAGGCGCGCGCTTCCCGCCACTGACTTGTTGCCGCCAAGCTTCCACAGAAGACTGCCCTGCAGCCGCTCGCCTGGAAACGTCCCCCACCACTGCTGCGGTCTTTGGCTCTCCCCTCCGCTCGTTGACAGCACAGTCGGCTGACCACCGGCCGGCAGCAAGAAGACGTGTCCATCCCCAACTGGCCAGGCCTTTTTCTGATCAGGTAAGCACTGTCGGACAATTTTTCTCCCCCCCCCCCCCCCCCCCCCCCCCCCCCCCCCCCCCCCACCCCCCACCCCCCCCCCCACCCCCCCCCCCCCCCCCCCCCCCACCCCCCCCCCCCCCCCCCCCCCCCCACACACACACACATTTTCTTTTTCTTTTCTTCTTCTTTCTTACTTTCATTCGTTACTTTTTCTCTTTGTTCCTTCCTTTCATCAAGGCCTCCTGCTCCTTGAATCTCTTTGTTTCCTTCTTCTCCATTCTCTCCTCTTCTCTCTCTCTCTCTCTCTCTCTCTCTCTCTCTCTCTCTCTCTCTCTCTCAGGGTTTTCTTCATTCTCTCTCTTCTTTTTTGGTGGTCGTCCAATCTCTCCTTTTCTTCACGTCCTCCCTTCCTTGCGTTTGATGCTTTCCTCCTTTTTGGGGTTCCTCCCCCCCCCCCCCCCCCTCCCCCCCCCGTTTTTTTTTTCCAGAAAAGTATGGATTCAATACTGACTGTGTTTCTCCCCCTTCCTCTGTTCTTTCTTTCTGTTTCTTATTGCTGTTGTTCTTTGACCTTCCTTGTTCTTTTGACCTTCCTTGTTCTTTTTACCTTCCCTGTTCTTTTTACCTTCCCTGTTCTTTTTACCTTCCCTATTCTTTTGACCTTCCTTGTTCATTTCCCGTATCTTCCTTCCTTTCATCAGCGATTGATGCTTTGATTTTTGTCCCCTCCCCCCCCCCCCCCTTTCATTCCTTCTTGTTTCTTATATTTTCTTTCTTTCTTTTCCTCTCCTTCTGTCTTCTTTAAATCCTTTTCTTTCTTTGTTTTATTTCCTTCTTTATTTTAGTTACGACGGAACATATTTTGATTGATATGTTCACACACACGCACACATACAGAGAGAGAGAGAGAGAGAGAGAGAGAGAGAGAGAGAGAGAGAGAGAGAGAGAGATGCATATGCGAATACGTTATTGCATAGAGGCCACAGGCATCTTTGCGCTGGGGTGGTAGGAAAGGATGTGGACGGGGAGTGGGGGCAAGGGAGAAAACCGTGGATGCAAAGGACTGGGCCAAGTAGGGGTGGAAGAAGGGGGACAGGGGCGACCAAGCTGACGACAGCATCCACCCCTTGTCACCCCAACCTTTTAAAGGGAAGTAATCACAGCGCAGACACTTCGTCTCACATAGTCTGGCCGACTGGATTCGTCAACAAGAAAAGGTCAGTGAGCATCGCTTGCTCTTCTGATTCTTGAAAGAAGGAGACAAACTACATTTCTGACAGATCCATAGTGTTAAACAAATCAGGTCAAACGTAAGACAATAATTCACTTAAAAAAATATTGTTTTCAACACCTAACAGCACCCCCCCCCCCCCTTACACACACACACACACACACACACTCATTGCTACTGCACCGGATAATTGCTTATACAAGTCAGGAAAACTACTATTGGGACCCTGAGACATACGTCAAGGATCGTATTTCTTAAAGAGATATTCCTAGGCACGTGATTTTCATCATCAATCAGTTTCATTCGAATTGGACCGAAACGTGCAACAACATTTTAACAAAATCTCTCCTTACTTCTTACAGGCAACACAGCAAGTCTTACTATGTCGAAACAACTCAAAGGACAACACAAAAAAAAAAAAAAAAGGAAAAAAAGGGCAAAAAGTAAAGTATCGGCTGATTCCGAAACCACCATCGCCATGACCAGTCAACACGTGTCTTCCTCTTAATGAAATGCCGGCTTTCTTTGTACAGACTCATATGCTGGTCTCAGTGTGAACCGCGATAAAAACATTCTTACGGCATCACCTCCATACTGCAGCCACACACACTGAAATCCAGTGCCGCCTGACATTCCTTGGATGTCTGGCACCCTGCCACCTGCTGCCATCATCACTCAGCTTCGCTTGCCTCAGACACGCCTGTCTTGGTCATCTCTTTACGTCCATGTTTCACTGTCTACAGCATACTTCTGCTCAGTCCAGTATAATACGCTGGGTTTTGAAATTAAGGATTTGAAGGAAAAAAAGACTTTGTTTCTTTGCAAGTAATAAATGCGTGGCAAAGAAGACGATGTTCTATTACAGGCCTGCGCTCTAAGCACAGAAGTAAATGTCAAACCAAACCACAGCTTCTTTACCATCATGTTAACAGCACAGAGGTAAATGGCAAACCAAACCACAGCTCCTTTACCATCATGTTATCAGCACAAAGGTAAATGGCAAACCAAACCACAACTTCTTTACCATCATGTTATCAGCACTGAGGTAAAGGGCAAACCAAACCACAGCTTCTTTACCATCATGTTATCAGCACAGAAGTCAATGTCAAACCAAATCACAGCGTCTTTACCATCATGTTATCAGCACAGAGGTAAATGTCGAACAAACCACAGCTTCTTTACCATCATGTTATCAGCACAGAAGTCAAGGTCAAACCAAACCACAGCTTCTTTACCAACATGTTATCAGCACAGAAGTAAATGTCAAACCAAACCACAGCTTCTTTACCATCATGTTATCAGCACATAGGTAAATGTCAAACCAAACACAGCTTCTTTACCATCATGTTATCAGCACATAGGTAAATGTCAAACCAAACACAGCTTCTTTACCATCATGTTATCAGGTTGTTTTTTTTTTTTCGCCAGCTCTAAGAAATCTCACCTTCTCAACACCGTGACTTATATCTTATTATTTGTCTTTCTTTAAAATACACATTTAACTTCAACCTGTCACAGGATTTTTTTTTTTTTTGGGGGGGGGGGGGGGGGGGGGGGGGGGGGGGGGGAGTTGTGCCTGCAGATCGTTGTCTGTCGTTGAGGTTAGAGGTACATCATCAGCGAAGAAAAAAAAAGTTCAGTGAAAGTTTCCATATGTCTGTCACTGAGGCTAGAGCTACATCATCAGCGAAGAAAAAAACAGTTCAGTGAAAGTCTGTCACTGAGGTCAAAGCCACACCATCAGTGAAGAAAAAAGGCAGTGAAAGTTTCAATATGCGTAGGAAGCAGCTGCACACTAAGTCTGTCATTGAGGTCAAAGCCACACCATCAGTGAAGAAAAAACGTCAGTGAAAGTTTCAATATGCGTAGGAAGCAGCTGCACACTAAGTCTGTCATTGAGGTCAAAGCCCACATCATCAGTGAAGAAAAACGTCAGTGAAAGTTTCAATATGCGTAGGAAGCAGCTGCACACTAAGTACCACCGTATCATCAGTGTGGATGGCTAACCGACTGGCCTGTTCCACAAACAAATCAGGGGAAGACAACGCCTGTCCCTCCGCTGCAAACAAGAGTTACATTTTCCAAGTTTACGAGTCGAGATCATTACGCAATCTGGGTCATTCGGTAAACTAATGTCACTGCAAACCCTGGACTCGCCAATCTGACTCGATCGATGACGATCATCGTAACTGATGGAACTATTTCAAAGTCAATGTCTGCCACATCGATTTGTGCCCATGGTTTTTTTTTCTCTCCATTTTCTCTCTCTCTGATTGAACTGTTAGGCTGACTTCTGAGGCAAAATAGACCTGTCCGTGAGAAAAGAAAAATCAAGGGAAGATAAGGTATGTCTTGCCATTGCAAATAGAGCTTTTTTTTTCTCCGTATGGGCCAAGCAACTAGATCTGGTGAGTCACACACTGATTTGAAGCACAGTCCAGAATAACGATCAGGATATCGATTGTCTGCATTACATGCGCACCATTCCACACGCTTGCTTTGGTATTTTCTCTCTGACTGAACTGTTAAGCTGACTGGTATGGTGAGATCGCTTTTGGCGTGCCCACAGTGCCATTTGTCCTGATAAATGGCGGGATCACGCTCGCTGATATAGTGAGCTCTGAAAAAAAAAAAAAAAAAAACTTCCTTTGCAGATTGCCGCACATCATCGCGCGTCTATTAATGAGAAGTGACAGAAAAATGGGAATTAATTCACTTCCCTGTCTTACACCAACATAGCAATGGAAAAAGTTTCTTCAATGTCATCCACAGCAATATGCACTAGAAACAAGGGAAAACTTACAAAGACTTCAGACAAAACATTTCCCCTGAGCCCCTCCACTATGTACGGCTTTTAACAGTCTGTCACGGTGAACTGAATCAGTGCTCTTGTGAAACCAACACAGGGCAAAAGCAACATAAAATGTTCTGTACTAAAACATCTCTGGAAATGGCGTACATGTTGAATATCTGATAAACCATTAACTGATTTCTACCTTGGTTTTTAACATTCAATTTTTTTCACTTGAATCAAGACAAAGTCTGGTTTGGAATTGAGATAAAACGTTTACAAGTGACACTGACACTGAAAACAAACACACACACACACACACACACACACACACACACACACACACACACACACACACACACATCAGGATTGTCTATATTTCCTATTCTGAAGACTGGCACTACGACTGCTTTGGTCAACTCATTTGGATACACACCACTGAAAGACATTCATCTGACCACCTGTCTTTAACCTATTTCCTATAACATCATCTGCATCTTGCTAAGCCAGACTTGATTCTCCTAACTGCCTTTTAACTAAAAGGTAGGAAATGGCGCTTTAAAGGGCTTGCTCCCCCATCTTCATAAAATTTTTTTTTTTTTTTTGCGGACATGTGTGATTCTCTGCACATCTTTCATTTTCAGTGAGCATTTTCTGAAAACGGCGGACCATTTTCTGCACACTTGTATTTTCCTTCACCCTTGATTTCTTTCTCAATTCTACACATTTTCTGAACTCGTGAGACCATTTACTGCATACTTATATTTTCACTCACGCTTGATTTCTTTCTCAATTCTACACAACTGGGATGATACATGAATAAAGCTGAAACTTTCACTTTTCTTTTTCTTACATAACTTTCAGCTGTTTGCCGATTGAAAGTTTTTTGCGTGTTATCATTTTCCTGTATGTTTTTGGTTCTACTTTCCGTAAACATCACTCACATTCTCACATATAACTTTTCTTTTTTTCTGTTTTTCTGTTCTGCACAGCCAGTCTTAAAAATTCTGATATTTGCAATGTCCTGTACTTGTGATCTTTCAGAATTCACGTGTCTTGTACTATTCTTTTCAGTCTGTTGGCACTCTTTATCAAACCTGTCCAATCTCCCACACCGCTTCCCAGGTGACACTTTTTCTCCCCTCATAACGTAACCTGGTCTCAACGAACACCCAACAAGCAAGGTCAGCGCTGGACTGGTATCTTTATCCGTTTGTTTCACGACTGCTTTGAAGATTGTTGACCCCTCGTGGTCTGTAAGGCTAACTTTATGACATCTGTTGCATCACGCACGTTCTGAACTGTTCATGACATCTGTTGCATCATGCACGTTCTGAACTGTTCATGACATCTGTTGCATCATGCACGTTTGTGAACTGTTCATGGCATCTGTTGCATCACGCACGTTCTGAACTGTTCATGGCATCTGTTGCATTATGCACATTCTGAACTGTTCGTGGCATCTATTGCATCATGCACGTTCTGAACTGTTCATGGCATCTGTTGCTCATGAACGTTCTTAACTATTCTTGTCATCTAGTTTCCATCATGAACGTTCTGAACTGTTCAGGTAACTTTGAAGCACAGAGCATCTATCGGAGGTTCAGGCAGGCGGTCTAAGGGGATGACACGCTTCTGAACAATGTACGTTATGTTCTGACAGACGACAGCACATCTTACCCCTCATGCACATCTGGAGCAATGACATCTATTGCATTCCATTCTGAGACTGTTTATGACAATTTCAGTCACGATTCTGAACATTCTTCTCTATGATTCTATATAAGTCACTAGTATTCACAGCTGTCTCTTTCAGTAACTTTGTGGCCGTATCAGAGGTTCAGGCAGGCGGTCTTAGGGAGAGATTCGCTTTCACAATGTTATTATGTTTGACAGACGACAGCACAATTTACCCATCAGTGGGTGTGTGTGACACTTGGTCCATTCTGAGATGTGACTACAACCAGTCACGATTCCACTCTAAGGCATGCGTGTGTGATTACACAGTCTGTAATGGTGTGTAATGTGTGTGTTGTGTGCTTGCGTAGAGATTCGTTTCCATGTTATCAGATTTTTTTTTCTTGCGTGCGTGCGTGCGTGTGTGCGTGTGTGTGTGCAAATGTTTCATATCACTGGTAACCTTGCAGCGTTTCAACAGAAAACTCATGGTGAACGTTCCTTCTTTTTTGCAGTCCCTTCTGTTTGGAACTCTCTCCCTCTTTCGATCCGCTCTGCCAAAACTGACTCTGCTGCTTTCGCTCTGCACTCAAAACCCATCTGTTCAAGGAATTTTTTTTTATATATATAGAAAACATGTTTGTCCCGTTATTGGGTGTGTGACATTGCGTACGCGTTGTAAGTGTTACACTTGAAAACTGACAGTGTGTGTGTGTGTGTGTGTGTGTGTGTGGTGTCAATGTTGGATGGCCAGTCCCCCCCCCCCCCTCCCCCCGCTATGTTTCATTGTCATAATTGATGAGGTGACTGGGTTTATGGTTTTGTATAGTGCTTTTTGTTTTTGACATGTTTATAGTTAAATATTGTAAATCGCTGTGAGGTCTAGTGAGAAAGGGCGCTCTTTAAAAATGTACGTTATTATTGTAAATTATTATATTATTTAGACTGTCTTCACACGGTTGTCAATATATTCATGGACTGGATATCATCTGCGATGAGAGCATTTCCATCTGCACACAGTAAACGCAGAGTCGTTTGTCCACCTTCTGATACAAAGACCTGATCCATTCTTCAGGCACCTCTATACACCAGTTAAACCTGCTATGTCTACGCGGCCAAATCTGGCTGAATTCATTTCCTGTTGCTTAGAGCCCAGCTGACCGCGAAGGGCCACGCCAGGGCTGTCGCCTTGTCGAAGTCTACCCTGCACATGTTGAAAAATAAAGATGGTGTTATAACCTCTTCCCCGTTACTCTGCGTGTTTTCAGCACGGTCACACTGCCCTTGTCGATCTGAGTGTATCTTCCACATGTTGAAATAACGATGGTGTCGTACTCACTTCCACGTCATTCTTTTGACATTTTCAACACAATCACACTGACATTCTTAGTTTGCATGTGGGAAACCCATTTAAAAAAAAAAAACACCAATTGAAAAAACGAACCATATCTCCTCCAGAGTAACTTCTGAAAGTTTGTTGGACTTGGAAATCAAGAAACGGTAGAGCCGCTAAACACAAACCAAATTAATATACAAAAGAAAATCAGAAGCCACGCTAATTTAATACAGATCACAAAACGGACATGCGAGCTTTCGACAAATGTGTCTTCTTCAGACATGATTTAAAAAAAAATGCACGAAAAACATACTCCCCGAGTTCTCTCTCTCTCTCTCTCTCTCTCTCTCTCTCTCTCTCTCTCTCTCTCTCAGGAAAGTCAGGTTCTGGTGCTCTCTCTCTCTCTCTCTGTCTCATCCTCCGCAGGAAAGTGAAGCAGGTTCTGGTGCTTCTGTCTCTCTCTCTCTCTCTCTGTTCTGTTCTCTTCCTCTCTCTATTTCTCTCTGTCTCTCTTTCTCTCTCTCTCTCTTCAGAGAGAGATTGTGAAACAGATTCTGCCCCCTCTCTCTCTCTCTCTCTGTGACTCCATTGCTGATGTTTGCTGTCCTTTATGTCAGGAAACTGCAAGCCCCATGGCTTGGGATGAAATACATAACTGGTAGACTACAGCTCTGGTGCTTCAGTTAAGTTCAAAAGGTCGTGGTCGTGGTGTCATGAAACAATGAACACACGATGAGAGACCCACGTCGTGAGACGGGCTGATGACGTCATCATGCCCGCAGTGAACGAGGATAAAACGATCTGGAACGGAGCTCCCCAGACAGGCCTGAAACTCAAAGTCGACAAATAAGGTGTGTTCTGGGATCCCACACGTTTGAGGGTTTTGCCAACAACTCGCAAAGAACCTACTGGCACGACAAAATAGCCATCGTAGTTCTTGGGGGGGAAATCCTATTGGATATGCTGGTCTGAAGCAGTTTGTGAAACCCTTTGATGATCACAGTCCCAAAACGTATTGGATATGCTGGTCTGAAGCAGTTTGTTAAACCATCTGATGGTCACAGTACCAAACGTATTGGATATGCTGGTCTGAAGCAGGTTGTTAAACCACCTTGATGGTCACTGGTCCAAACGTATGGATATGCTGATCTGAAGCAGTTTGTACTGACCATCAGATGGTCACGCCAAAAGGTACTACTACCACACCGCCAGCCAGCCTCCTCTTGTTGGCAGTCTGCCCATTCAGCTTTTCCTGGTCTTCAATCAATGACGAGTGCTCACGCATGCATGATAACTTTAGATCGGGACTGTCGTAAAAACCAACACATATCATTCGGAATACTGATACTCTGCAGATTCTAACTGGTTTCTTAAGTTTTGATTCGAGTGTTCATACACGCATGACAAATTAACGATCTTGATTATTTTGTAATACAACAAAATATCCTTCCGTACACTGATACTCTGCAGATTCTAACTGGTTTCTAAAGTTATGATTGGCAATTTCTTTCTTCAGCTTAGATGATGTCTGAAGCAAGTACCACGAAAGACGGGAAAAAACCCACTAGACATCAGACGTACATATTTGTTTCTAAATAAGAAATCTGGGTGATGTTGCGCACAAACCAAGTTACTTGTAATGCTCAAGAATGTTTACTGAATTTAACAAACCCCAGTGAGATCAGCCAACCCGTTGTTTATTTACATGAGGACACATTTCAACGGCACAGCGAGAAGATTTGAGAGAAGAAGTGACCTTGCACTACATTGTTCTACATGCAAAGAATGTGTAAAGATGAAAAAAGCAGATGTCTAGGTTGTCAACAACAAAAAAAATCTTTAAGTACACTAACAAGATGCGGATTAAAAGAGACATTCTTTTTCACATGGCCGACATCCATGGGACTTGATGCTAAGCTTCTCTATGCTACCACTAAGGTCTTCCCTGCCAATACTCCCTCACCCCACCTCTTTTTGTTGTTGTTTGTTTGTTTGCATTCCACTTCTGACACCTATCTGCTCTGCCAATCGAACACAACTGACACTCAAAAATTGAAGAGGGGAAAAAAGACACAGGTCCAAGCATATGTTAGAAAAAAAAAAAAAAGAAACGCATCGACACACAGTGATGCATTCATACAAGCTGGCAAACGCATCGACACACAGAGATGCATTCATACAAGCTGGCAAAACACATCGACACACAGAGATGCAT
>JADBJO010002572.1:207500-210000 GCA_016801955.1 Conus betulinus | reverse complement strand
TCATAAGATAAAATTTCAGAATTATGGCTATGATAATGTTCATGATCATAGAAATACTGATAATGAAACATATGATATAGGAAATAGGAAAGATAGTGAGGTAAAATGTAAGAAATGTATTAATGTACAATGATGATATCAATAGTAATAGTTATAATGATAACAACAAAAGTGATAATGATAATAATAGTAACTTTTTTTTTTTTTTTTTTTTAATGCTGTCCCAACCTCTGCGCCACCTCAGAGGCTGTGCACCCCACTCGCTCCGACACCCTGTCCACAGCCACGGCCCAGTCGGCCCCGCCGCAGCCCCGGCACCGGCAATCCACAGGTAGCAGTCAATGTCAAGTCGTCAAGAGGCAACCCACCAGAGGAAACACACTGCACTGCTGCCGAGTGGTGTTCAGTGGCACCTGTTCTGATCTAACATACGCAGGACACCACCTACTAAGCCCCCTACTGACGACAATAATTGCTTAGTCGCGGAGCCGGCGTGAGTGAGCTCTCCCTCCGGAGGGCGCCACCACGTCTGTCCAACGACAGCCCCATGGACCCGCCGATACCGGCAACCCCGACGGAACCAAACCAAAGCCACAGACGTGGAGAGGACATCGAAACTGAGGTCACCATGAGAGCAGGGCATGAAGGGCCACAGAACTTAAGACATTTTTTTTTTATGCTGATCGATGAGAATGAGGATGATTATGATGATGATGCTACGGATTTCCATTTCGGTCCGAGATTACACGACAGGGCTGTACTCTATGCTTCCTTTCATAATATATCCCGGCGTCAACCAGGCCCGAGAGATACAGACACCTGCAGTGTTGGTCAAGAAATTTGAGCAACACTCTCAGAAACGCATCCATTAAGTGGATGGATAGTAACTATTTCTACTACTATTACTACTAGTAGTAGTAGTAGTAGTAGTAGTAGTAGTAGTACCACTACTACTGCTACTGCTACTACTATTACGACTAGTTGTAATGATAATGGTAATGATGATGATAATAGTAACAGTAATAGTAATGGAGATAAGAATGATTTTTTCATCAGAAGTAGAAGCACTGCAAATGACACTGATAGGATTCATGATAATATGACAATTCTATCAGTAATTATAATCGTAATGATAGGTAAGGTAAGGTAATGTTGCTTATAACCCAACCAATCGCAATCGCAAAAAAAAAAAAAAAAACATATCAGGGCTGTCACCGCACTGAAGTCGACTCACAAGTCATTATTAAAAACAAAAACAAAGAAACAAAACAAAAAAACAGTAATAATAATGATGATGATAGCAACAACAATGACAATAATATACTGCTGCTGCTGATGATAATAACGAAAATAATAATGATAACAATAATAATGATGATAGAAACAATCGCAATAGTAGTATCAGTAATAGTAATTTCTATTCCTAGTACTTTTTTTTATTTTAAACTGTCCTCTAACCTCTCTGCTTTCTCTCCCTCTGTCGGCATCGCTACTATTATTTCAATTACCATTTATCATCTTTGTTAGAATTTCTACAATGGAGTATACTACCATCATTATCAACACTGGCTGTAGTAGGAATAACACTCTCTTTATCAACATTATCATTATAGCATTATCGTAATCATCATTATCATTATTGTTATTACTATTATCATTGAAACCAATGTAGTCTCCCCTGCCAGCAGCCTCGTTTTCATTCCACATCCATTCCGCGCCCAACTTGAGATCAATCACTGCTTGTCCTTCGTTTTCACTGTCATGAACGTTGTTGGTCTTGCCTGAAGAAGACCAAAAAAAAGGTCCAAATATGCAGTCCCTCTCAGGCAATTTGCAATAATTCGTTCGTTCGGCGGCCCAGTATCTTCTTCTTCTTTTTCTTTTTTCTTTTTTTTTTTTCTTTTTTTTTTTAATCTTGTTTTAGTGTCGACATTCGACCTACAGTCATCTTCCTTTGAAACCCCGCTTGAACTTACCGCAAACCTTTTTGTCCCGTATCGGGATTTCTCCCGCCCAAGTCACCGAACTGCCACACGATACAAATGACGCACGAAAGGGAACAGAAAATGAAACCACGATCACGACTGGATGAAATGAAAGAAGCCTGGGCTGCTGAGGGTGTCCGGTGTCATGACAGCACACAGGCAGAGGCACCACGCAGACGTCGATCACGATTGGATGAAATGAAATGAGCCTGACCTGCTGAGGGTGTCTGGTGTCATTATAGTACGCAGGCAGAGGCACCATGCAGAGGTCAATCCGTACTCTTCCACTGACGTTCCCCCAAGGTGAAAGGCAGACACATCATCTCCTGTCTGCCGAGAGAACCCAGGTGGCAGCCTGGACCGGAAGATTTCCCTCCCTCCCTTCAGCTTCACTTCTGGCTGCATGACGTTTGCTGCAAAAGATCGCGTTCTGCAGAACTTTGTCGAGGACAGAAAAAAAAAAAAAAATCGAGAGGACAAGTGATTGCTCGTTCTTCGTTTTCTTTGTCCTCAAT
>JADBJO010002572.1:177500-192500 GCA_016801955.1 Conus betulinus | reverse complement strand
TCCTCTTCAACCAATTTTCTAATGGTTTGGCGGCACTCCGCAATCAAACTGCCCGAAAGCCTGTCGGCAGTCCAGTAACGCTACACCCCCTAAAGACACCTAGAACAATTCAGTCTTTTTTTTTTTCCTCTCCGCATTCGATTTGTTGCCGATTTGGTTTGAAACGATTAACGGTAGCTTTTTCTTTCTTTCTTTCTTTTTCTTTTTTCCTTCTTTTTTTTCTCTCCCCTAACTTCACAAGTAGATGTCCAAACGGTTTTTTCGAACTAATTCTGAGCAATCATTTTTTATGTAAAGAGTCTGAATCATTACAACGAAAACAAAAGCAAACAAACAAAATAACAAAATAACAAAACAGAGAGAGAGAGAGAGAGAGAGAGAGAGAGAAGAGAGATAGATATGGAGGTGGGGTTGTGTGTGTGTGGGGGGGGGGGGGGGGGGGTGCGAACACGAAGACAAATAAAAAGAACAGTTACACACTGCAAAAGAAAAAAGAAGAAAAAAGTTCACACAGGTTATGGCTACATCTACGCTAGGTGACCACGGTGCGCCGAGTTCACCGCCAGATGAATGCATAAAGGACGACATCTGTCATGAAAGATTTGGGAGGAGAATCTCAGTGGCGCAGACTTGTCCTCCCTCACCTCACTAGTGGGTGTTCAGGCTGTGGTCTCAAAAACTTGATTGCGGAGATGTGTGCAGCCGTATATTGAACTAGTCCGCACGCAGTGACGCCTCCTTGATGAAACTGAATGCTGAAACTGAAACAACAGCAAGAAGGCTAGATTGGAAAGAAAGACGCATAGAGGTACACGCATGAAGACACCAAAAAACCGTGGTGAAAGGCAAACTCTTTGGGCATAAAGAGAGTAGTTACTGGCCAAAAAAGAATGATTTTATCTCTATTTTTTTTACATTGATAAATTCTTGAGAGAGAGAGAGGAGAGAGAGAGAATCAGGATTACGATAGAGATTTTGTTAGAGAGAGAGCCTTCAAGATCTTTTGAGTTTCAATAGAAAGACAGCGTTACCTCCTCAACAACGCGCGCGAGAGCGCGCCTCGCTCGCGCGAGAGAGCCGAGCGCGAGACTCCGCCCCTTGCATTATTTTTCTGCCTAGACCACCATCGCTCCAATCAACACAGCGGGAGTGCATTACACCAACCAACCCCCTCACAAGACGAAATACCAACGGAAGACCGTTGATCATGATATTATCGCATACCTTTCTCTTTCCTCATCTTGAAGACCTTGTATAATTGATTTTGATAGTTGCTTACCACGATATGAGACTGAGATGATATCGAAAAGGCTCGTTTGAAAGCACTGGGGCTAGGGTTTGGAAGTTGGGGAAAAGGAACGTGTGGTTGTGTGTGTGTGTGTGTGTGTGTTGTGTGTGGGTGTTGTGTGTGGTGTGTGGGTGTGTGTCAAACACAGACAATTCCAGACAACTTTCTTCTTCTGTCCTCTTCCCCCAAATTGGTCATAGTAACTGATCGAGAGAGGAGAGAGAAAGAGAGAAGGGGGGGAGACAGGGAGACAGAGAGAGAAGAGAGAGAATAGAACGAGAGGGTGGGGGAGGAGAGAGAGAGAAAGATACAGAGAGAGAAACAGAAAGGAGAGAGAGACGGAAGAGAGGAGAGAGGAGGAGGAGAAAGAGAGAGAGGATGGGGGGGGGGGGAAGGATGCTACGCCAAGGCGGAAAGGCTAGGGACAGAGAGACAGACGGAGACATCTCTACTAGAGAGAGGGACAAGGCAGTCAACACGCTGTAACAGAGACAACCGTTTCTTCTTCGTCTTCGGCAAACATCCACCCTCCCCCCGCCTCCATCCCCCTGACTATTGTCCTTTTTAACTCACCAATTCACTGCAACTGAGCGTGGCTGCTCGGGTCAGTCGTCTCAGGTGACCATCAGGGTCCAAGGGTGCCGTTTTCGCATCACGCCTTCCGTCACAAGGTCATCGCAACGTTATCGTTCCCGAGTGACAGACAAAAATTAAAAAATCCTAGAAGGAAGGAGTGAGGTAGGGGGAAGGGTTTGAACTGGTATGTGAGGGGAGTTAACAAAGACAAAGTCATTTCCGGATAGAGATAGCGCCTCCTCTTTTTCGTTTCTGTCCCCTCCCCCAATTTTTTACAAGTACCAAAAAAACCCTTACCCCCCCCCGAAAGTGTCGTGAAGAGATAGAGAGAGAGAGAAGAGAGAGAGAGAGGAGGAGCAAGGGATGGAGGGGGGATAGGGTAGAGTATAGAGAGCGAGGCGAGAGTGAGAAATGAGGAATAGTGGGATAGATAGAGGTGGGGGTGGTATCAAAAGAACGAGAGAGAGAGAGAGCGGCGGAAAGAAGCTCAGCGACGAGAGAGAGAACATATACTGAGAGGGGGAGACATAACACAGAGAGACTCATCTTCCAACAAATGCCACCTCTGCTTCTACTCTAAATACGTAAACCATAAAACCCTCCCTACCCCCCAATGAGTACACACACGTGGAGATATATCGTATAAGAAGAGAGAGTAGAGAGAGAGATATAGGAGAGAGGGTTTGTTATGTGTTGAAAATAGAACAAAGCTCCTGTTCGCCCTTGTTTCCATACAAGACCACTTCCCTGAACAGTACCAATGCCACTGATCCCAACAGTTCGTCTACGATCACCCCGCCTCCCTTTCCTTTGTTAACCAGTCCTCAAGGTTACATGTCATTTTATTTTTTCTGACCTTTTTTGAAAGTACCTCTCTGTCGGGTTTCCTTTCTCAGCTCTCTCCTCTTTTCCTCCCTAAAACACCCCGCCCTAACCCCCCGCACAAACCTCGCGAGGCAAACCGACTGAGAAAGCAGCAGCTTCTCCGGCCACGATCCTGCTGCAAGCAACCGGGATGTGGCGTTCAAAATGCCGCAGACATGCACGAGTGAAACTGGAACCACCCTGTACTCAGATTACCAATACTCCAAGTGCGGGGCTTTCTTTTTTCTTACATTCCTGTTCCTGCCCCGGTCGTTTCACAAACTGACGTCGGTCAGCGACCCACCATGCAAAGGGTCGCGTAACATCAGGTAATGCAGGCTTCAGAAGCGGGCGGCGGGCGGCTGCTGCGGGCGGTGGTGGTGATGGTGTGGTGGTGGTGATAACGGTTACAGGCTGGTGGGTGGGGACGAAGACCTTGGTTAATGATGAGGGGGCGGGATGGGCGAGGTGTAGCGTACGGTGGGGGGGGGGGGGGTCTTTTGGGGTGGTTTTCCGGTGTGGAGGGGGGCTGCTTGTTGAAAAGGCGTGGGGTAGTCAACCACGGGGGGTCTGGGTTGGGTTTGGTCCATTTATGGTTTTTTTTTCTTCTTCCTCATTCCCCCTCTTTTTTTTCCCTTTTTTTTTTTTTTCTTTCTTTTCCTTTTTCTCTTTTCTTTTTTTTTTTTTCTTTTTTTTTTTTTTTTTTTCCTCCAACCGCTTACCTTCTTTTCCTTCCAACCCCTACCGTTCTTTTCTTCCAACCCCTACCTTCTTTTTCCTTCCCACCCCTACCTTCACTTTCCTTCCAACCCCCCCCTTCTTTTCCTTCCAACCCCTGACCTTCTTTTCCCGTCCAACCCCTACCTTCTTTTCCTTCCAACCCCTACCTTCTTTTCATTATCCAACCCCTACCTTCTTTTCATTCCAACCCCTACCTTCTTTTTCTTCCACCCCTACCTTCTTTTCCTTCCAACCCCTACCATCTTTTCCTTACAACCACCCGCCTTCTTTTCCTTCCAACCCCCTACCTTCTTTTCCTTCCAACCACCCACCCGCCTTTCTTTTCCTTCCCACCCCCTACTTTCTTTTCTTCTTTCCTTCCAACCACCCGGCCTTCTTTTCCTTCCAACCCCCTACCTTCTTTTCCTTCCTACCACTACATTCATTTCCTTCCAACCGCCACCTTCTTCTTCCTTTTTTTTTTTAAAAAATCCCTACCAACTGCTCTTTTTTCCTTACAACCTCCTCTTTTTCCCCCTGCCAACCTCCTACTTTTAATCTTTAAACAATCTCTATTTTCCTCAACAATCCGTATCTTTCCCCATAACAACCCCTAACTTTTAATCCTAACAATCTCTGTTTTTTTCATGAACAATCCTTATCTTTTCAACTACCAATCCCTATCTTCCCTCTACCAATTTCTCTTTTTACCCATAGCAACCCCTATCTTCTTTTTTTTTTTTTTTTTTTTTTTTTTTTTTTTTTTTTTTTTTTACCAGTCCCTTCTTTTTTTTTTTTTTTTTTTTTTTCCGTTTCCACCCCCCCCCCACCCCCCCCCCCCCCCCCCCCCCCCCCTACCACCTGCCTCATCTATTTTCCCTATCCCCCCCAGAATGTTCCCCCCCACGGTCTACCACAAGCACCCCCACCTCCCCCCTGGGCCATTCTATTTTTTTTTTCCCTATCAAGCCCAGAATGTTCTTTACACGTCTCCCACAGGCAGCACTTTTCTCAACACCAAAAACCCATTCTATTTTTCCCTATCAAGCCCGAATGGTTTCTTTTCTCCAACTAAGCCGTTCCCCCATCAAGCACAAATGTTCTTTACCTTCAACCACAGCACTTATTTCCAACGAGCCAGTCTATTTTTCCCCGTAAAGCCCCACCTTTCCCCTTTCCCCCTCCAGTGAAACAATACGTGCTGCTCTCCATACATTTTAACCAACGGACCACCACCTTTTTCCCTTCGTTCCCCCCACCCCGTGTGTCTTCTCACCGACAGTCCAGTCCCCTCCTTCCTACCCCCCCCCTGCCTTCTCTCCCTTCCAGCCACTGCCTTTTCAAATAGCAAGTTTGACCTGACCCCCCCCCCCCCCCCCCCCCCCACCCCGACCCAACCAAACCACCCCCCCCCCCTTCCCTATCACATTCCCACAACTTCCGTCACAAAAAACCCCTGTCCCTTTCCCGTGAGTCCAACTCCGTCACCACAACCCTTTTCCCGTCGAAGACCCACACCCTTTCCCATCCCCTGGCGAACCCCCCTCTATGACCCCTCCAGCCCAAGAACCGTATCTTTACTTTCCCCCAAAAAGCTCTTTTCTCTGCTGCCATTGTTTTTTCCCTCTCCCCACCTGTCTGTACCTCCAGGTCTACCACCGGACTTTTTACAAATCCCTCCATTTACCCGAGCGTCAAATTCCCCCCCCCCCCTCCCCCCCCCCCCCCCCCCCCTTTCTTCTTTCTTCCCTTTCATTTCCCCTTTTGCCCTTCCGCTTTTTATTCCCCCCCCCCCCCCCCCCCTCCCCCCCTCCCCCCCCCCCCCCCCCCCCCCCCCATCAATTCTAGCCTTTTTTCCCTTACGGTACCCCACACCCCTCCCACCCCCCTCCCCCCCCGGCCCTCTAGCCAGAATTTTCCTTTTTCTACGGCTCCCAACACTTCCCTCCCCTGTCCCTACCCTTTTTCCTATCAATCCCATGCCCTTTTACGTCCTACACTTACTTTTCACAACTGCCATTCGCCTTTCCTTTTCCAGCCTTTACCCACCACAAAGACATTTGCTCTCCATACACTTTACGTCTTACCGTCCTATCGCCAACTGAGTCCCTTTTCTCTACCAAGCACTGTTTTCTTTCTTTTCTTTTTTTTTTTATTTCCTTTTTTTTGTCCCCATCCGTATAGCTCTCCCCCCCCCCCTCCTCCCCCCCCCCCCCCCCCCCCTCCCCCTCCAACTTTTATTTCTTAATCGATCATCCATGGCTGATATGTCCAAGCTTGTGCCTTCACACATCCTAAACAACCGCAAAACCGCAAAGAAAGATCTCCCCTAACACGACCCCCCCCCGCTACCCCCCCCCCCCCCGCCCCGCCTCCCCCCCCCCCCCCCCCCCCCCCCCCTGTGACCAGACGCCGTCCCCCCCCCCCGCCCCCCCCATCAATTTCATGCGCCCACCTGACGACCCCTGCCATAGGTTACCAACGCAAGCCCCTGCTTTCACTTTTAGACAAGTGTTCCCAAAAACCGCGACAATGGACCTTTTCCTCATTGCATCACAACCAAGGCCCCTACTAAGGTCTTTTTCCGTTTAATACACATCATCAAAATTCCCCAAGACTGGTAATGTAATCTAATCATGAATGGAGTAGGTGAGGGGAGGGAGGGGGGAGGAGGGGGCATCATCCCAATTATCGCGCCTTTTTTTTTTTTTTTTTTCAATTTAGAAGCCTTTCCCCCATTTCGCCCTGGTGTCGTTTTTTTTGTTTTTTGTTTTTTGCACCCGCCAGTGTGTTGAAGTTTTCTTTCTCCGCCAGTTGAGTTGGAAGTGGCGTTAGTTGGAAGTGGCTGACTGACTCCGGCATTCCGAGTAGACCACCGTTGATTTATAGACGTACCAAGGACAGCATATGACTGCTGTTGGAGCCCTTCAGTTAATACCGTCCGTCCAACTTGACAGTGGCTACGATGTTGGCAATGACAGTTTAAACCTGCGTCCTGTGACGTGTGTCCTTGTGCAGAGAGGTCCTTCTCCCTCAGTTTCTGGGTCCGTCTTATATGAACATGTGCTTTCCTGTCACCCATCGGAGATGGTCAACATGTTTTAAAAAAATTCAACCCTTCTCTCTCTGTCTGTCGTGTCTCTCTCTCGTCTCCTGTCGGTGTCGCATAAGTCTCTCATCCGCCAGTTCCTCTCCCTCCTCCTCCCCTCTCTCTCCCCTCCCCTCCCCCCTTCCAACTCTCCCGCCTCTCTCCCTGACTTACCTGTCCTCCCCTACTCCCCATCCTCCACTGTCTGTTTCTCCCCTGTCCTGCCTCCTTCCCACCAACCCTCCCCACTCCCCCTCGTATTTCCAACCAACCCCACCTCAAACCACCCCCAATATACTACCCCCCTATCTTCTGTAAACCCCCCCACCCCCCCCCCCCTAACCCCCCCCCCCCCTCCCTACCCCCCCCCCCCCCCCCCCCCCCCCCCCCTACCTGCCCTCCCCCCCTCCCACCACCTCTCTCCCCCCGTCGTTCGCTCCCTCCCCCCCCCCCCCTCTCTCTCCTTCTCCTCGCTGAAAGTGTGTGTGTGTGTGTGTGGTGTGTGTGTGTGTGTGTAAGTGTGTGTCTGTGTTCTGGTGTGTGTGTGGTGTGAAAGCTGAACTTGTGCATATACAACGGGGAGAATGTGTGCGTGCGTGCGTGGCGTGCGGGCGAGCCGAGGAGAAGAGGAGAGAGAGAGATGAGAGGATGCGAGAGAGAGGAGAGAGGAGAGAGAGAGAGAGAGAGAGAAAGAGAGATTAGATTTACTTTACTGCCACTGCAACAACACGGTGGTATTGTTAATGAGAAAGCGCCACCTGCTCCCTCTGACCAGACAACGCGGCATGCATGGCTGGCACTTGGCTTCACTGGGCGATACATCAAGTCATCACCTCTGTCCGCGCCGCATCACACCTGGGTCTTCACTCTCCTCTCCTCCTGCTCACTCTGGGGCCCCCTCCCCCCCCCCCCTCCCCCCCCCTTCCCCCCCCCCCCCTCAAAATCCCCCCTCCATCCAACCGTCCTTCCCAGCCCCACCCCCCCCCCCTAACGCCCTCAAAATCCCCCCCACCGTCTTCCCCCCCCACCCCCGCCCCCACCCCCCCCGCCCCCCCCCCCCCCCCTTTAAAAGCACCATCCTCTTTCTTTATATCACACACACCACACACACCACCTGCAGCAAGAACAGTAAACAAGACATAGAATTCGAAAAATAACGCCAAAAGTAAGAAGAGCACACAGACGAAAAACAAAATACACAAAAAAAAAAAAAGCCCTCAATAGATTAGAGCACACGCACGTGCGCGCGCGCATTCGTGCGTGCGCGCGTGTACATAAACATGCATATATATATATATATATATATATATATATATATATATATATATATATATATATATATATATTCGTTAAAAAAATAGGATGGTAAAAGGAAAGTTTTAAAATCGACAGCTCTGTTTCGAGCGCTGGCTCTCGTCAGGATGGTTTTGGTTGTCTACTGCCGGTGTTATATGGCCCAGTGTCACTGTTTACACGTGCGGATTGGCTGCACGTGTTGTTCGGTTTTCAGGTTGTTTACAGTTTCAGGGGTGCGTTTGCTGACAACGATTTCCATTTGTGCCTGCAGGTTGTTTACTATTTCTACTTTAGTATTTTGAGTTGCTAAGTGTGGTTTGCATAGTATTAACCATTTTTTTTTTTTTCTGTTGAACATAGGTTGCATCTTTTAGAAATGTTTGTTGTATGGTGATGCCCTTTTTATGATTTTCCAGGATATGTTATAGTTTATTTTTTTTGTCTTTAAGTCTCCAAATATATTTGCTCAGTTCTGTTTGGTTTTTTTTTTGTATTTTTCCTTTGTTGAATGACTGTTTATGGTTTGTGTACCTGGTTTTTGAAGTGATTTTCAGTGATGATCCTATGTATGTTTCTTTTTCATTTTTCTGATGATGTCACAGTGGCTTGGTATACAATGTTGTTATAGAGGCATTGTGTTGCTTAAGGGACACTGTTCTCTTTTAGTACAATTGCAGGATTCCCCTTTCTTCACCCTTCTTTTTGTGTTTGCTTTCATTTTGTTTGGATGAATCAAATATATTTTCTTTTTTTCTCTAGAACTATGCAAAATTTTCCAAAACCAAAACTTGAAAATCACCATCGAAGCACCATCGAAGCAAAGGTAAAAGGTAGTGAACTACTTAGACATAACGCTTGACCTCAACAACCACATATATAAACCATACAAGAAACCCTAATGACACAACCATTTCTGTCACATAATGAAAGAGTATTCAACAACGCAGCAGCAGAATACCAAGAGGCATTGCAAAAAAAAGTGGTTACAGTTACAAACTACAATACAACCCAGATAACAACATGAACAAAAACAAAAAAAAAGCAGGAAAAGGAAAATCACATGGTACAACCCTCCATATGATGGACGAGTAAAAACAAACGTAGGGAAAGAATTCTTCAAAATATTGACAGCATCCTTCCCAAAAGAAACACAAATTGTCCAAAATATTCAACAAGAACACCATCAAAACTATCATATTCATGCATGCCTAACCTTAAAAATATAATTGATTCATCCAAAAAATGAAAAGCAACACAACAAAGAAGGGTGAAGAAAGGAAATCCTGCAATTGTACTAAAAGAGAACAGTGTCCCTTAAGCAACAAATGCCTCTATAACAACATTGTATACCAAGCCACTGTGACATCAGAAAATGAAAAAGAAACATACATAGGGATCACTGAAAATCACTTCAAAACCAGGTACGCAAACCATAAACAGTCATTCAACAAAGAAAAATACAAAAACCAAACAGAAACTGAGCAAATATATTTGGAGACTTAAAGACAAAAAAAAAAAAACTATAACATATCCTGGAAAATCATAATAAAAAGGGCATCACCATACAACAACATTTCTAAAAGATGCAACCTATGTTCAACAGAAAAATGGTTAATACTATGCAAACCCACACTTAGCAACTCAAAATACTAAAGTAGAAATAGTAAACAACTGCAGGCACAAATGGAAATCGTTGTCAGCAAACGCACCCTGAACTGTAAACAACCTGAAAAACCGAACAACACGTGCAGCCAATCCGCACGTGTAAACAGTGACATTGGGCCATATAACACCGGCAGTAGACAACCCAAAACCATCCTGATGAGAGCCAGCGCTCGAAACAGAGCTGTCGATTTAAACTTCCTTTTACCATCCTATTTTTTATCAGATGTTGCTCCCCAAGGGTCGAGCATTTTAAGAATTATGTCGCTTCAAACAGATTCCTCGTAGTTTCCGCTACTTTTCGCACAGCATTGAAATTATCTCCCTTTTCATGGCAAGCACTCAACCTGCGCTGCGTCTTTTGAAGTTCAAACGTCAAGGCCGCCTGGTTCAATAGATCTACAAGCTACAGTTGCCACATCCCGCACCACTTCTCCTTAGGTCACTATCGCTTTTTGTACATCTACATGAATCTCTCTGTCTCTCCCATATAGATATGTGTCTGTCTGTCTGTCTGTCTGTCTGTCTCTCTCTCTCTCTATATATATATATATACATACATATATAATCCCCCCCCCCCCAACTCTCTCTCTCTGTATCCATCCATCCATCAATTCGTCCGTCCGTGTGTCTGTATACAAGCGAATTACTTTTGATACACAAACGTTTCAAGTGTCATGCCAATCAGAGTTCAGAGTGCACGTTCAGTTTTGGGTTGACCTACGTCAGCTTTGTGTCTGACATGTAACCTGTGAAAAAAAACACAAACATGCGCGCGTCACCACTGTGCGTCCCTTGCCGCTCTACAGTCGGCCACAGTGTGAATGTCAGTGTGTGTGTGTGTGTGTGTGTGTGTGTGTGTCTACATGTCTTGTGCCGCCCTCACGACAGCAGAATAATGTGGACTGTTTCTCGTCCAGCGTACTCCGCGTCCATCATGACTAAAAGCCAAGGCATGTAGCGCCGCGGAGTGGCCACGTGTCTGACGCACACTGTAGTGCCCGGGCTGAACGCCATGGACCATCGACTTTATGTGTGTCTGTCTGCGACGCTGACGGCGGCAAAGAGCCACCGGGTCATTACACGCCGGAAACCGCCCCACCGCCGTGGCCAATGCAGCAGTGGGGGAGGCTGTCTCAACGCCCTGTCGTCCTTGGGCTGGATTTCATTCTTCTGCCTGGCTGACCTCGGGACGGCCCGCAGGAAGCCAACGACCTCACGTGATTACTGGCCGACACATGCACCCGTGTCCAGGTGCACCGTTCCGTCTCGCCGCAGACAGGGCCAGCAGAGCCTGTGTGTATCACGGGCCAGGCATCAGCGGGGCCACAGCGTGAGTAAGGCTGTCACAACCACAGTGTTCTGCGTCGTCCAGCACGTCCCACCAGCGCTGACTCCACGCCACGGGCAGCACTGACCCGAGTGGCCCTAGAGCAATGGACACCGCTTGGCATCGACTGCCTGACGTCCCTGTCATGACATCCGTTTCTGCCCCAGTTATGCCGATGGGTTGTATCACCGTGTGGATGAAGGCGCAGCCAGAGGTACACTGAGAACAACGTGCTGCAGGACAGACACTGTCGTGTGGATGAAGGCGCAGCCAGAGGTACACTGAGAACAACGTGCTGCAGGACAGGCACTGTCGTGTGGATGAAGGCGCAGCCAGAGGTACACTGAGAACAACGTGCTGCAGGACAGGCACTGTCGTGTGGAAAGAAGGCGCAGCCAGAGGTACACTGAGAACAACGTGCTGCAGGACAGACATTGCCGTGTGGATGAAGGCACAGCCAGAGGTACACTGAGAACAACGTGCTGCAGGACAGACATTGCCGTGTGGATGAAGGCGCAGCCAGAGGTACACTGAGAACAACGTGCTGCAGACATTGCCCGTGTGGATGAAGGCACAGGTACCTTGAGAACAACGTGCTGCAGTACAAGCATTGTCGTGTGGGTGAAGACACAGCCAGAGGCACACTGAGAACAACGTTCTGTAGGACAAGCACTAGGAAGGACCTGGCACCACGGTCTGTGGTGGATAGGTCTCCCAAGACTCGTGGACCCTGTCGTTGTCTTCCAGAACGGTTATTCTGGTCGTAGAAATTGGAGACAGCAAACGGTATATCAACTTGCTGCTGCTTTAAAAAACCATACCGTCCTTGAGTTTTTGCTGACGCCGTTTAATACTTCAGGAATGCCTGTTAACTGCAAGTGAAAGATAACTGAACAAAGCTTCGCCAAACCAATTTTCATCAAGATCAGTGGAATTTAACTCGTTCATCTAAATGTAAAGAAAAAATCGATTAAAGCCGGTGAACCTTGAATCTGCCTTTCTCTGGCTGTCTGAGGCAGTAATTTCTTTAAAATATTTTTTGTCAGCCTTGTGGGTTCCTATCCCCAGTCGCTGGTCTCCGAAGGCGGTCTTTTACATTTCCTCCTGATTTTTGGACGAATCATTCAATTACTTCCTCATTTCTTATAATTTTAATCACCATTTAATCATATTCATCATTTTAATCATCAATCGTCTCTTGTTTTAACACTTTACCGTTTCAATTCCGCCAAAGCCTGCTGACCGGAAATCCCTGGCGTTTACTCAAGCCCGCTGCCCCCTCCCTGCCCGTCACTCACATCTGTCGGCCAATGGCCGTCATGCAGTCTGCTCTGGCTTCCCCACGTCCACCCTAAACGAAGCTCTCCCTTTCGGCCATTATCACAACAACGAAACAATGGCGCTAACTTTGGCGCTGCACAGCACTGCACTGTGTGTGCTTAAAAAGGACGACAATTTTTTTAACACTTGGAAGAGTTCTTCAGCGATTAATCGAACTTCTAACTAAAGTTTTCCTTTCACAGAGCTCATCTTTGCTTTGAGAGATATTCTTCTTCTAGACACGTTGATCTGTTTCAGGGAGTTTCCTTTCAGTTTATGTACAAGTACTTCTCATCAGCAGGTCATGGGGATGCAGTAGCAAGCCTGACGCGTTGTTCAGAGTGAACAGCCCTCACTTGCTGGCCCTTCAGACGTCCACTTTAGAGAAGCTGTAAAAGTATGTAGACCACTCGGTGATGAAGAGTCCCTTTCCTTTTCATGCCTCCTTCCCTTTCACCGCAGGCCTATCGATAAAGTGGTAAGTCATCATTGGAATGGCCCTTTACGTCTGCAAATACTCTGTCTATGGCGATGGAAGACAGGCCGTGTTTTTTTTATCATCGGGTTTAATCCTCTCTCTCTCTCTCTCCCCCCCCCTCCCTTCCTCTCTCCTCCTTCCCTCCCCTCTGGGCCTCTCCCCAATGACCGGAGAGAAGCGACAATGTCGCCTTCCAATGACAAAGCGGTTCTAATTCCGGCGACAAGACACTAAACCAACATGATCACACACCCCTAACCACCCCTCCCCGCCCCAGACCTTCGCCCCCCCCCCCCCCCCCCCCGCCACCACACACACCAACTCCACCTTTTCCTGCCCCGCCCCCTCATCCTCTGCTCTTCCTACCCGTCCACACACACCGCTGCGTCAACGGGGGTCCCGGTCCAGGGACCATCACTCTGGGGCCACAGGTCTGTCGGACCTTCAACGTGCGTGACGTCCCTTGATCGGCCAGTTTCGGTTTTCGGGTCGATCGGAGGTAGAAGATACAGGGGGTAGTGGGGGAGGGGAGGGGGGTGTGGAGGTGTGGGAGATCGGCGCGGCACCGTAATGGGTTGACGTATAGGGTGGCAGGAGTGGGCAGATGGGTGGGAGCAATTTGGGGAGGGAAAGGGAAGAGAGAGAGAGAGAGAGAGAGAGAGAGAGAGAGAGAGAGAGAGAGAGAGAGAGAGAGTCTGTGTGTGTGTGTGTGTGTGAATGTGTGTGTGTGTGTGTGTGTGTGTGTGTGTGTGTGAGTGTGTGTGTGTGTGTGTGTGTGTGTGTGTGTGTGTGTGTGTGTGTGTGTGTGTGTGTGTGTGTGTGTGTGTGTGTGTGTGTGTGTGTGTGTGTGTGTGATGTGTGTGTGTGTGAAGGGAGGGCGTGAGATCTTTTCCTGACGGAAGAATTGGAATCCAATATAAAACAATGGGAACATAGAGCGAGGCACAAAGGAGATCTCCATACCCCC
Organism: Conus betulinus; assembly: GCA_016801955.1. Lineage (NCBI taxonomy): Eukaryota > Metazoa > Mollusca > Gastropoda > Neogastropoda > Conidae > Conus > Conus betulinus. Next base: position 178,911 of record JADBJO010002572.1, on the reverse strand, counting down.
CTCACCCACCCCACCCCTCCACAAAGAGAGAGAGAAGGGGCGTGGGGAGGAAGAGAGTGAGAGAGAGAGAGAGAGACAGAGAGAGGGAGACAGACAGGCAGAGAGAGAGAGAGAGGGGGGGGGGGGGGGAGGACAGGAAGACAGACAGACAGACAGAGACAGAGAGAGAAAGAGAGAGAGGGAGGATGGGATGGGGTGTGGGGGGATGGAGGGAAAAAAAAAAAACAAACGAACGAGACTAAATGAAGATTCTGAGTCAGACACGCTCTTCTGATCCCCATCCCCCCCCCCCCCCCCCCCCTCCCCCTTCTGTCCTGTACTCTCCGACACCCTTTTGTCCAATCACATCCCACTTAACAACTGTGATCACACCCAATCCACACCTTCCTTCTGCCCCATCCATCATACGTGGGCTGCACGAGGCCATGGAAAATAACTGCGTCCAAAGATGAGTTTCATGACAATCTTCTTCATTAATAACCTGCCTCAACCATCCTTCAACCAGAATCCCGGTTTCCTGCACAGAGCTAGCTGAGATTCCTATGGGCTCAAAAGGAGTAACTTGGAAGACCACAGTCGAGTTCCTTTCACTTCATGGAATGTGCCTGCCTCACACAGTGTCGCTAAAATGGCCTGATCAACACCGCAGGATGTCTGAATCACCCGGGCCTGGTTACCACCAGGATACATAATGAAAAGAAGTGTGTACAGCTCTATCGCGTTGTTCCTCACCAGAACGCAACTCCAAGACATCATCCTCAACCTCACTGATCATCACGACAACAGTACCAAGCAAACAAAACGAAATTCCCTCTCAAATTATGTGCGGCCCTCGAAACCGAATCCTGCGGTGACCTGTTTCCATTTCCTGTCCACGTTCATGCCTGAGTTCGTTCTGAAGTTGTCAGCGTCGATCAGATCACGGGGACTGTCGTTGGACAGTCATGATGACACCCTCCCAGGGAACGCTCACTCATCTGGCTCTGCGACAAAGCAATTACTAGGAAGATGGGGTTTAGCAGGAGGCCAACGCATATATAGGCCCACAACAGGCACCCCCCCCCCCCCCCCCCCCCCAGACCACCACTGCAGAGACTTGGCATCAGTGCAGAGTCTCCTCTGGCGGCTGCTACACGGCGACCTGAGGTTAACCGCTCCCTGCGGACTGTGATGCTGTGGTTGCCACTGGACCAAACTCAGTGTGGCTGTGCAGGGACAGCCGGAACTTGATCAGTGACATGAGAGTAACTCCACTGATAGGACAAGCACGACGAGATCTCACACCCTCGGCCCCCCCCCCCCTCCCCCCCACCACGTCCCCTATCCCCATCTACCCTGCCCTCCCCCCCAACAGTCCATCCTTTTATTTTGAACACAATTTTTGTTTGTTCATTTGCCAGCAGCCATGATG
>JADBJO010002572.1:170000-172500 GCA_016801955.1 Conus betulinus | reverse complement strand
AACCAGCTTTTGATTTACTGGAATCAAAATGTGTGCATAGTTCTCTGTCTTTAAATTCCTGCCACTCCCCCCCCACCCCCTCCCTCCCGCCCCCAACCATCTTCACCGATCGCCTCCCTTTTCCTTTTTCTCTCTCTCCTCCCTCTCCCCTCTCTCCCTCTCTCTCTCTCTTATTTCTCTCGCACTCCCCTCCCTCGTCCTCCTCACCTATACCCCAAAGTGTGTGTGTGTGTGTGTATGTGTGTGTGTGTGTGTGTGCTGTGTGTGTGTGTGTGTGTGTGTGTGTGTGTGTGTTGTTGTGTTGTTGTTGTTTGTGTGTGGTGTGTGTGTGTGTGTGTGTGGTGTGTGTGTGGTGTGGTGTGTGTGTGTGTGGTGTGTGTGTGCGGTGTGTTGTGTTTGTGTTTGTTTTTGTGTTTTATGTGGTGCTTGTGCGTGCATGTAAATGTGTGTGTGTGGTGTGTGGTGTTTGTGTGTGTGTGGGTGTGTGTGTGTGCTGCGTGCGCGCGTGTGGTGTTTTTTGTGTGTGTGTGTGTGTGTGTGTGTGTGTTTGTGTGCGCGTGCGCGTGTGCGTGTGTGTGTGAGTGCGTGCGTTTCGTGCACGCGCGCGCGCGCGCGCGTGTGTGTGTGTGTGAGCGCACGCGCCGTGCGTGTGAGTGTGCGCGCGTGTGTGTGCGGTGGTTGCGCACGCGAGCCCGCACGCATGCATGCAAACATTTACGGGAAAACACTCTCGCCAATCGTACAAATAGCCGTGATCTAATGTGGCCAAAAAAAACCCGCGCCTTTGCTGCAGCCTTTTTGCCCAATCCGATTGGGTTGGGGGGGGGTGGGGGGGGGGGGGGGGGGGGGGGTGGGCAGCGCGCCACCTATCGGCCAGATCTCTGCATTATGGGCCCATCCGCACCTCAATCAGTCGGCCTCGCCTGTGGCCTTTTCTTTCATCAGCAACCTGTCCCTGAAAAGAACAGAGACGTTTTTTTTTGTTGTTTTTTTTCCTGTTCGGATGTCACAATCTCTTTCTTCTTTTTTTTTTTCTTCCCTCTCGTGATAAACCAATCTTTCTTGCTGTGTTTTGATACTTCCGTTTTCTGTCGTGATCTGGGGGGAATAATTTCCCCTTTTCTTGACTTTGATCAATACACTTTCTTTTCTTTTCTTTTTTTTTTGCGAGTTCTAATAAACAATCCTTCTTTTTGTTTATTATGCTCGGAAGAAAACTGTTTTTACGTTTTCTTTTTTTTTTCGGCATTGTCTTCTGATAACATTTTCGTTTTTGTGCTTAGCAAACAAGCTCCATTTTCATGCGTTCTGATAAACCTTTTTCATGTTCTCGTAAACAATTGCCTTTCTTCGTCTTATGGTAAATAATCTTCTAGTTTCGAGTCCGGAAACCCCCCCCCCCCTCTCTCTCTCTCTCTCTCTCGCTCTCTCTCTGACACACACACACACACAAACACACGCACACACAAAGATGCATGCACACACGCATGTATGCACACGCGCACGCAAACACACATACACCCATGCGCGAGCACACACACGTGCACCCAAACACACACACACACACACACACACACCACACACACACACACACACGTACACATGCACGCGCGATTTCAGTGTACTGTTCTCCAAAGCATCCTGAACATAAAACAGACAATCAACTGACATCACAGACAGACCAAAAGACAGACAGAGAGACCAACAGACAGACAGACAGACAGACCAACAGACAGTCCGACTTACATAATTATCATACTACTTTTTTTTTTTTCAACTGGCCAATAAACTGCAGAATACTACCCTGAAAAAATGCTTTGACTTGCCTCAAAGAAAGCAGATAATTGCCGTGTGAGCAACATCGTCTTAAGATAGCCCCCCAGCCCCCACCCCCCCCGCCGCCCCCCCCCCACTCTGATGAATAATTTTTATTTTTTCCACATCTCTCTCTCTCTCTGATGAATTATTTTATTTTCCCCATCTTTTCTCTCTCTCTCTCTGATGAATAAATTTTTTCCCTTCCTCTCTCTCTCTCTCTCTCTCTCTCCTCTCTCTCTCTCTCTCTCTCTCTCTCTCTCTCATGAATAATTTTCCCCCCCTCTCTCTCTCCTCTCCCTCTCTCTGATGAATAAAATCATTTCCCCTCTCTCTCTCTCTCTGCCGAATAAAATCATTTTTTCCCCCCATCTCTCTCTCTCTCTGGTGAATAAATTCATTTTTCCCCCCCCCCCCCCCCCCCCCTCTCTCTCTCTCCTCCCCTCCCACCCTCTCTCGCTCTCCTCTCTGACTCGTAAAAAATCAACATCTTCCAGTGGGGTCCGCTTCTTCCTCACCTCTTTTCTGGTTCTTCCCCCGACGTCTTCAGACCTGACACACTACCTTCACGTGCCGCAGACTGCTCCTTCTCTCCTTCCTCATTCTCTTCTGTCAACTTTCTCTCGCGCACTTCATTTCCGGTTTCTCGCGCTCAAACACTTGCGAAACTCAAAGTCGATTTCAA
>JADBJO010002572.1:150000-165000 GCA_016801955.1 Conus betulinus | reverse complement strand
AACACCTGTGTTCCTCCCTTCCTTCACTCCAGCACCATCTAACACCTGTGTTCCTCCCTTCATTCCCTCCAGCACCATCTAATACCTGTGTTTCTCCTTTCCTTCACTCCAGCACCATCTAACACCTGTGTTCCTCCCTTCCTTCACTCCAGCACCATCTAATACCTGTGTTCCCTTTCCTTCACTCCAGCACCATCTAAACACCTGTGATTCTCCCTTCCTTCACTCCAGCACCATCTAATACCTGTGTTTCTCCCTTCATTCCCTCCCACTCCAGCACCATCTAATACCTGTGTTTCTCCCTTCATTCCCTCCAGCACCATCTAATACCTGTGATTCTCCTTTCCTTCCAGCAACACCGCCCCTCCCACACCATGGCTCTCTCCGTCAATCTCCCCAGCCACCTCCTCACCCCCACCCTCCTCCTCCTCCTCTGCCTGGCCTTCTGCGCCAGCACCCTCCAGTCGCAAGACAGCAGTGCCCAGAGCGCCGCCGACGCCGACGCCCCTGCCCGCCTCAGCGCCGCCTCCTCCCTGGCCCAGCTCCTGCGGGGTCGGAGGTCAGCTGAGCTGCAGGCCCCTCCCCACTACTACGCTGGCTCCCGATTGGCTGCCGGGTACTTCGGCTCCGTGCCAAGCAAGCGTGACGACGGCTACTGGATCTGGATGCCCGCCCACGGCTACATGAGCGTGCCCCGGGATGAGGTGGCATCCTCCAGCGGCGACAAGGACAGCATGGGCAACCTGCTGCGCTACGGCCGCAAGTGAACGTCTGCGACTCCGACAGACTGACCACCGGCTAGCTAGCTCTCAGACCGCTATCTCTGTTCTGTTTCCCATCGGTGAAGGTCATCCCTTTTCTCCTCTGACTCACACACACAGACACAGACATGCACACAGACCTTACCTGGAGCTGACTATGGCGTCGCTCTGTTCCTGTGCATAATTCTTCAGTCCAACTTTTAAAGCTGTGTACCTTGACTTAATGTAGATTTGTCATGTATTCTTCCCCCCCCCCCCCAATCCCCCCATCCCCCCCCCACCCCTTCAGATTCTTCCATCCCCATTCTCTCATTTCCATTCCACTTCTACCACAACAACATGCACACAAAGCCAAATGCTACATTGGCAATTCTGTCTCCTTTCTCCTTCCCCATCCCACATTTACACACACACATCCCAAGCATCATGTCAACGCATTCCTCTCTCCTCCAGTAACCCCCACCCACACATCCACAGCCTGTAAAACCACCCACCCACACATCCACAGCCTGTAAAACCACCAACCCACACCCATAGCCTATAAAACCACCCATCCACACCCACAGCCTGTATAACCACACCCATAGCCTGTAAAACCACACACCCATACTCACAGCCTCTAAAACCACACACCCACACCCACAGCCTGTCAAACCACACACCCACACCAAGAGCCTCAAAAACCACACACCCACACCCCTATAAAACCACACACCCACACCCTATAAATCACACACACCACACCCACAGCCTATAAAACCACACACCCACACCCTGTAAAACCACACACCCACACCCCACAGCCTATAAAACGCACACCCACACCCACAGCCTATAAAACCACACAGCCACACCCACAGCCTATAAAACCACACACCCACCCATAGCCTGTGAAACCACACACCCACACCCATAGCCTATAAAACCACACAGCCACACCACACACATGCAGCTGTTGAGCTTCTCTGCGCTCCACTGCTCTCAGTCACTCTCTGGGCAACGGTCAACACAGCCATCAAGCATCACTTTGCCTGCTAGGGAGAGGGACAGGGGTATGATGGTGAAGGGAGGGAGGAGGGAAAGGGAGGGGGTTGAGGGGAGGCGAGGCATACAGTGGTGGGGGTGGGGGGTAGGAGAAGATGGCGTTGGGAGATTAAAGACATAACGTCCGTTTCGTTAGATCAAAGGGGGAAAATGTTTAGCTTAACAGATGGGGTGGGGGATGGTGGTGTTGAGGTGGAATTTGGTGAAGGGGGGGGGGGGGGGGGGGAAAAACAGATCACCACAACTTCTGTAAAAAAAAAAAAAAGGGGGGGGGGCAAAGAGAGGGGTGGGGGTGGAGGGAATGAGGGAGAAGGAGGGGGTCCTCTACTGTTGGTCTGTCCTTCGATCATTTCTATTCACTAACGGCCACAGCCACAAGACCATCAGACCAGGCTGAAATGAAACAGAAAAAAAAAAAAAAAAAAAGAAAAAAACCCACAAAAATCAACAACAACAAATGTGGTTTGACAGATGCGATCCTAATCTGTGGTTCAGGTCAGGGGGTCATGACAAACTGCCGACCACCTGGGGGAGGTAGACGCCGAACAGCTCTGAACTCATCAGACATGCTTTTTTCCTCCCCAGAGCATGATCAAAATCACAGACATGCAGGCTGAACAGCGGAGAGAATGCAGGCCAGGTGGTAGACGCTGGGTAGGGAAAGCTTACTGTCACCTCCATCCTGACCACTTGCCGATGAACCCACACAGTTGCAGCAGGTAATACCTATCCCCCCCCCCCCCCCCCCCCCCCCCCCTCCAATACCCCTCCATTTTCCAGCTAACAAAACTCTTTCCTTCCCTCCAGTCTGTTTCTGGTGGTCATCGTTCAAATCCTCTTCCCAGTCCCGCTCTCTTTGTACACTGGTGTTCTTCACAATATCCAAAAAGTATTTCACTAAAAAAGTATAAGATTAACAATCATAGTCATAGAACTAGATCACCTGATCATAAAGAACCTTTTACGGATTTCTACCTTGTCATGTAGTAGATGGGATAATCTCATACACACACACACACACACATTCATATGCGCATGCGCGCGAGCGCGCGCACACACACACACACACACACACACACACACAGGCACCAGTAAAATTTCAAAACACATGCTTTCTTCCCATCACTGTAATATCATTTTCTGAGTAGCCTAATGTCAAACGAATCCTCCCATCTGTGGTCTGTTTGAGGAATAATAAAGTATTTTCCATGAACATACTCTGGAACCTTATCTGTCCATTTTCAGCCAGAAACCTTGTACCCATATTGCACAGGGGTGACATCACAAAGGTCACTGGTGTGAGACAGAGGCATCATGGGAAATGAGATATGACCCCAACATAGTTTGAGCAGAGAAAAGAATATCTTAACCGATGTTGGTACTGGTTCTTTTGTGAAACTTCTGTGGATTGTTGAACGTGTGCATCCAGATCTGTTTTGCTATTCTCTGTTGTGTGTGTGTGTGTGTGTGTGTGTGTGTGTGTGTGTGTGTGTGTGTGTGTGTGTGTGTGTGTGTGTGTGTGTGACAGTGTGAGAGCGAGTGTGCATGCATGTATGCAGATGTGTGTGCAAGTGTATGTGTACGTGAATGTACATGCATGCGTGTCTATATGCATGTGTATGTGTGTGTGTGAATGGGGCAAGCTGAGTGAAACACTCATAAAACACGTTCACACACACAAACTCACACACACACTCACACACAAACTCACACACACACACACACACACACACACACACACACACACACACACGCACACAGAAACACGCACGTTCGTCTAAAAATTAGTTGAAGAGAATGGGCGTAACATGGAAAAAAGGAACGAACATGCACAAACCTAAAAGTGCATGCTGTCATGTCCGCCCACACTGTGTACTCTCTCTGCGTTTCATAACACACACAGAGGGAGAGTAAACAGAGAAAGATGTACACACCATGACACAAGCACAAGCACACACAGCAGGAGAGTAAAGAGAAAGAAAAAACACAGACAAAAAAAAAAAAGATCTGTACGAAAGGAAGAAAAAAAGAATCTGAAGTAAACATCCACAGAACATATTCATGCATGCACATACACACTGTCATGATCACACTTCCACCTACACCAACTATGGATTCTCATTCGAGGAAAAAATCTTGAAAAAGATACCGTCAAAAAAAAAAAAAAAAAAAAAAAAAAGCTCCAAACAAGTTTGTGACGACTGCTTCTGGATGCCGTGGTAGTGATTTCCATGTGTGGGAGGTGGCGGGAGAGTAGGGGAGGGGGAAGATAACCTCACGCTCTCTCCCTGATTGAGCAAATATTGTCTTCATCAATATGCATTGCAGGCCGGGGCTTGCGTATGCTGATCAGAACAGGCACCACTGAAGTGCCCTCACAGTAGTGCAGTGTCTCTTCTGGTGGGTTGCCTCACAAAGACCCTTTATTGATACGCTCCCTATAGACTGGCAGTGCCAGGATAGAGACAGAATTATTCTGGGTATGTGGAGCTCTATGGAGTGTGAGTGCCAGGCTAGAAACAGAGTGATCCTGGGTATATGGAGCCCTACGGAGTGTTGGTGCCAGGATAGAGACAGAATGATCCTGGGTATATGGAGCCGGAACAAACAGCGCAGGAGTAACGCCACTGAGAGGACAGGAAACAGGACACGGTTCTGTTCCCTTCTGTCCCTTCCCCTCCCTTTCCTCAACATTCCCCCTCACCCAACTTCCCTCGTTCAACACACAAGACACAAATAATGCAAACCACAAAACAAAGACACTCTACCACATCACACCACAACCCCCTACTTAAATACACCGAACCAGACAAAGGGAAACAAAAACAGAGACGCTACCACATCACACCACAACCCCCTACTTCAATGCACTGAACCAGACAAAGGGAAACAAAACAGAGACGCTACCACCTCCTAAGCGTATACAGAGAACCAAGCAAACAAACCACTCTCTTCTTCCTATCGACACATACTGTCAGAGAGTTATGGCCCTTTGCATGTTGCACTGCCCACGTGACACCGAGCAAGCTGCACTTCTGCTACAGAAAGCTGAAGCTGTGGTGAAGTGTGGATGGGGCTCCGACTGAAAGCGCGAAAAAGTTCACGACATTTTCCTCTCGTGAGCCTGACACCGGCACTGACATGTGCTGACCATTTCCCTGACTGAGGTCCACTTTGACACAGCACAGGCAGTGTGTTTCTGCCTGCTGCTGTTTTGTTGGATGAATGTCCTGCTGCAGTCGCCCTTGAATCTCACACTCACTAGCCACCACAGTACACACTATGGTATCCCAGCATGCCAAGATTGGGGCTAACACAGACACATGGAATCATCCTCAACAAGCGACCTCGAAATGAGAAAAGACGCACGGCCAGCAGTCATGGTCCTTTCATGCTTGAGTTTTGTCATTCACTTACATGCAGACGAACTGGTTTCCTGTCTCAGCACTGCATGCAACAACAGGAGTGTGTCACTGAGAGTAAGACACACTGTTCACGTCAGTGGCCGTTCGTCACAAACTTCTGAACTAATCTGTCTAGAGACTGAGCAGGAACTGGATATAATAAACAACTATGAATCTAACACAGAAATAATCAAATACCACAGGTATGCAGGGAACTGGACATAATATACATCTATGAATCTAACACAGAAATAATCAAAGTCCACAGATATATCCAGCACCTCTAAAAGAAGCATCACTTAAATTATGTCTATTAAAAAAAAGTGAGAAGATATAAATGCTCAAATTTAGGATTTGGGCAGATGTTGATTTGACTATCACTCACTCTATCAACAGACTGCATTATAGAACACTTGCTGCACCACTCCTCCATGACAAGCAACTATGGGGTCTGGCCTATGCTCCTTATGGAGAGTGCCCTTTTATTTTGTTCCTAAATGGGTCGCTTGAGAAGCTTCAAAGAACCAGGCCTCATTTCAAACTTTTTATCACTAAAAATGGGAATGGGAGCACCACAATCTGAAGCTCTGCTTTGACAGCCTGCTCTCTTTCAGCGTCCACAAAGAAGGGTAGGAATGTTTGTTTAGAAATGCAAAATTGATAAAGGCACAAGAGTAGGTGACTGTGAAGTCCGGAAACTTGTCTTCTAACAAAGCGGTTAAAAATCATGATGGTTTGGACATACGGTGTACGTCTACCCAGCACCACTAGCTAAGTGGACAGGGTGGACACTGACCACCTCTGCGCCAGACAGCTCATTCACTGTAGGTCTGAGAACAAAAACAACTCTGATGCAATGGCCAGCGACCTTCCACTGTTTTGTAAAAAGAGGAAAACAGCAACTAACAGCACAGCACAGTACAGCAGGTGACTTACGGGTCGGTACTTGCTCCGGTAGCCACGCCCCTCCTGGTGCCGCTCCCAGTCAGCAATCCTCTCCTGCCGCGCCTTCTCCTCCTTCTGTGGGACACCAACACAACAGACATCAGTGACACACCAACACAAACAGACATCAGTGACACACCAACACAACAGACATCAGTGACACACCAACGCAACAGACACCAGTGACACACCAACACAACAGACACCAGTGACACACCAATACAACAGACATCAGTGACACACAACACAACAGACATCAGTGACACACCAACACAACAGACACCAGTGACACACCAACACAACAGACACAATGACACACCAACACAACAGACATCAGTGACACACCAACACAACAGACATCAGTGACACACCAACGCAACAGACATCAGTAACACACCAACACAACAGACACCAGTGACACACCAGCACAACAGACATCAGTGACACACCAACACAACAGACATCAGTGACACACCAATACAACAGACATCAGTGACACACAACGCAACAGACATCAGTGACACACCAACACAACAGACACATCAGTGACACACCAACACAACAGACATCAATGACACACAAATACAACAGACACCAGTGACACACCAACACAACAGACATCAGTGACACACCAATACAACAGACAGACATCAGTGACACACCAACACAACAGACATACATCAGTGACACACCAACACAACAGACATCAGTGACACACCAACACAACAGACATACATCAGTGACACACCACACAACAGACATACATCAGTGACACACCAACACAACAGACAGACATCAGTGACACACCAACACAACAGACAGACATCAGTGACACACCACACAACAGACATCAGTGACACACAACACAACAGACATCAGTGACACACAACACAAACAGACATCAGTGACACACCAACACAACAGACATCAGTGACACACACCAACACAACAGACAGACATCAGTGACACACCAACACAACAGACATCAGTGACACACCAACACAACAGACATCATCAGTGACACCAACACAACACAACAGACATCAGTGACACACCAACACAACAGACATCAGTGACACACCAACACAACAGACATACATCAGTGACACACCAACACAACAGACAGACACATCAGTGACACACACAACACAAAACAGACATCATCAGTGACACACAACACAACAACAGACATCAGTGACACACCAACAACAACAGACATCAGTGACACACCAACACAACAGACATACATCAGTGACACACAACAACACACCAGACATCATCAGTGACACACAACACAACAGACATCAGTGACACACCAATACAACAGACAGACATCAGTGACACACCAACACAACAGACAGACATCAGTGACACACCAACACAACAGACATACATCAGTGACACACAACACACATACATCAGTGACACACCAACACAACAGACATACATCAGTGACACACCAACACAACAGACATCAGTGACACACCACACAACAGACATCTGTGACACACAACACAACAGACATCAGTGACACACCAACACAACAGACATCAGTGACACACAACACAACAGACATACATCAGTGACACACCAACACAACAGACATACATCAGTGACACACCAACACAACAGACATACATCAGTGACACACCACACAACAGACAGACATCAGTGACACACCAACACAACAGACATCAGTGACACACCAACACAACAGACATACATCAGTGACACACAACACAACAGACATCATCACACACACCAACACAACAGACATACATCAGTGACACACACACAACAGACATCAGTGACACACAATCAGTGACATACATCAGTGACACACACACAACAGACATCAGTGACACACCACAACACACAGACAGACATCAGTGACACACCAACACAACAGACAGACATCAGTGACACACCAACACAACAGACATCAGTGACACACCAACACAACAGACATCATCTGTGACACACAACACAACAGAGACATCAGTGACACACCAACACAACAGACATCAGTGACACACAACACAACAGACATACATCAGTGACACACCAACACAACAGACATACATCAGTGACACACCAACACAACAGACATACATCAGTGACACACCAACACAACAGACATCAGTGACACACCACCAACACAACAGACATCAGTGACACACCAACACAACAGACAGACATCAGTGACACACCAACACAACAGACAGACATCAGTGACACACCAACACAACAGACATCAGTGACACACCAACACAACAGACATACATCAGTGACACACCAACACAACAGACATCAGTGACACACCAACACAACAGACATCTGTGACACACCAACACAACAAACAGACATCAGTGACACACCAACAGAACAGACACACATCTTGATCCGGTCAGTTGTCACTCTGTTACACTATCATTACAAATACGAGGGGGGAAAAAAACAACATACAAACTTATAGGAGGGGGAAAAAAAACAACATACAAACTTATAAGTGTTCCACTGTTCCTGATATGTGTCAGGACAAAAACCAACAGACACACATCCTGACCGTGTCAAGTGTCACTGTTCCACTGTTGCTACATGCGTCATGGCAAAACACACCACAGACGCACATTCTGATCGAGCCAGGCGTCCCTCTGTTCCACTGTCACTGACACGTGTAAGGACAACAACACACCTTCCACCCTGAAAACAGCCAAGATGGCAACTTTTCCCTCCCTACACCGTGTCTGCTTTACTACACTGCACCATGTCACACAGTGACAAGCTGTGGTCACTGCACTGCTCTGTTTGGCCAGATCTTTATGACCAAGGCGGTAATAATATTAGGCAGGTATCCAAGAGCAGACATGATGATAGCCGGCAGGAGGCGCTGACTTTGACGTTCTTGGTTGGTCCATGTCCAGATCCTCTGTGGCTGCCCATTCGCAGACAGTCATTGGACCTGAAATACCACCCTCTCAGATCTTTCCCTCAAGACCAGATCATGATGTGAAATTATGAACAAATTGATATTTTCACGAATTTTTGCGTGACACGCTAAACTATTACATAAATGACTGTGTGCAGATGTACATGCCTACACACTCGCATGTTCACATCATCACAGCCACCATGACTGATCAAAATCACAGAATGTACACATGTATGCAGATCATGCACAAAGCAAAGTCTTCCCCTTTCTGTCCTGGGTGTAAATGTGGCTACAGTTCAGTGTACTATCCCCTGAAGCTCTGGTGGTGGCCTTTCTTTGTTTTGTTTTGTTTTTTTTTTCAGAGGCTGAATACACTACCTGACTTCCTCATCAGTCTTTACACATTCGGATTTACTTGCCGCAGCTGTTTAGATGATGTGAGACAAACACTTTACAGAGAGTCCATGAAAACCCTGTTCAGAGATGTCCCACTTGACGTGATCTTTGAGTTTCTGAAAGAGATCAACGTTTTTCATCTGATCTAGGATTTTACAGAAGAAGATTTTTAACAAAGTTTCTGGTACGCTTTTAGAAGATGTATTTTATATAGGGATGTGTGAAGTTTCTTTTTTTTTTTGTTGTTGATGACTTGTAAGTTGATTTTAAACGTGGTGACAGCCCTGATATGGCCCTTTGTGGTCGGCTGGGCTATAAGCATCATTACCTTACCTTACTGCAGCTGTTCAGCGCTTTCTCTCTTTACTTTGAGCTCCGTTCAGTCTCTTCTGCAACCGTCGATCATGGGCTAATGCCCAGGTGTGCAGTGCTTCAATTTCAGCTTCCTGTCTGTTGTGACAGTTGTCCACCCCTTGCTCTCAGCTGTATTCAGGGTGGGGTATCTTTTCCCCTAAGTAACAAGGTAACGGCAACTGTAACTCCTGAAATGGCCACTGATTTTAACGTTTTTCCTTAACAAATATGGCTGTTCTGTGACAGCAGCATCACTGCTGGATGGACATGGGGGTATTCCTTGGAGAGGATGCTCACACAAGTGACACATCCCTGAATGATGGAGTTTTGACATGCAACTGTCTGGTAACCACTGATCAACCTTGCTCTCTCACCACACAAAGTGTGGCATGGTGAATGGGTCTTTCCTGAGGTGGAAAATTAGGAGTCAGCCTCAAGGGAGAGCATTCTGTTTGCACTGCTACAAGCCAAAGTGCAAATGCTGGTCCGTTTAATTATATTGTTTTTTTTTGTGTTTTTTTTACAGTCTTATCTCCCTTCACTCCTCAGCAGCATTGTTCTTACACTGTTAAACTCAAGATATCCCATCCCATCACAGCCACACCCAGCCCAGTGCTGTCACAGCCCCCAACACCTGCAGTCTACAAAGAGCTGTCACTGTCGCATCATCATGAGGCAACCCTTCTGCCGCATACTGCAGTTCTGCAGGGTCACTCTGGTGGTGTGCAGTGGGGCCTGCACTAATTCTAGGTACTCGGGACACCACCAACTAAACCCTGCATTGAGGAGCCAATGATCTCCTGGCCCAACACTCAGGGCACCACCAACTAAACCCTGCACTGAGGAGCCAACGATCTGGCCCAACACTCAGGACACCACCAACTAAACCCTGCACTGAAGAGCCAACGATCTGGCCCACACTCAGGGCACCACCAACTAAAAACCCTGCACTGAGGAGCCAATGACCTCCTGGCCCAACACTCAGGGCACCACCAACTAAACCCTGCACTGAGGAGCCAACGACCTCCTGGCCCAACACTCAGGACACCACCACTAAACCCTGCACTGAGGAGCCAATGACCTCCTGGCCCAACACTCAGGACACCACCAACTAAACCCTGCACTGAAGAGCCAAGCGATCTGGCCCAACACTCAGGACACCACCAACTAAACCCTGCACTGACGATTATGATCTCCTTTTATTTTGTTTTATTTTGAACTAAACCCTGCACTGAGGAGCCAACGATCTGGCCCAACACTCAGGACACCACCAACTAAACCCTGCACTAAGCAGCCAACGATCTCCTGGCCCACCACTCAGGACACCAAGCACTGAACCGCAGTTGGCTCAATTTCTTTGGCCACATCAGTCCACCCACCAGTCACAGAAACCAGTAAACACAAGCACATCAGTCCCCTGGGGGCTCTTTCATCATGTGAGGTATTATGTGAGTTCTTTCATTTTGTTTTATTTTGAGTTGGTTTTGCTGTGTTCAGATGGTGATGCCGTGGCTGTGGCATTACTACTGGCATTACTTTGTCGTCATCACCGTACAAGAATCATCATCATCATCATCGTCATCGCCACTGTCATCATCATCATCGTTGTTATCATTGTATCATTTCCAGCATTTTCAGAGGCAAAGGGTGTCATGGATAGATGGGTGAAAAGCAGGACTCACTTGGATCTCTGTGTCATACAGTCTGCTCATGTCGTTGTGATGTGTGTGTACGACCCATGACTAATTGGGTCTCTGTGTCGTACAGTCTGCTCATGTCGTCATGGTGTGTTGTATGACCCATGACCCAGTTCAATAGCTGTGTGGTTGGGGGAAACTTAAACAGGCAAAATATATACAATCTGGACACATCTAGGATTGCTACTCCTTGGCTTTCTGTCTGCTACACAACTGTGTATTCTTTTGTTGTTGTTGTTGTTAGCTTTTATTAGCAGCGAATTCCTTCTTTGCTTCTGTCTTCCTTCCTTTCTCCCCTCATTCTTTTCTTTCTTTCTGTCTGTCTGTCTATCTGTCTGTCTGTCTTTCTTTCTTTCTCTCTTGTCTGTCTGTCTATCTCTGTCTGTCTGTCTGTCTTTCTCTCACTCATTCCTCCTTTTCTTTGTAGGAAAACAGAAATGAACGTGTCAGGACACCAAACATCAGCACATTTATGAACCCAGACTCTCTGTTTCAAACACTGAAGTATTAATTTAAATTCACATGAGAATGTCCGTCAGAAAAGAACGCACACAGATTTGCATGGTGAATGAGTTCATAAAGCATGAGAACGTCTGTCAGAAACAGAACACACAGATTTGCAAGGTGAATGAGAGTTGAACACAACACACAGATTTGCATGGTGAATAAAAGTTGAACAGAAACACACAGATTTGCATGGTGAATGAGAGTTGAAACAGACACACAGATTTTGCATGGTGAATGAGAATTGAACAGAACACACAGATTTGCATGGAAGTGAATGAGAGTTGTACAGAACACACAGATTTGCATGGTGAAACAGAGTTCACAGAAGACACATATATTTGCATGGTGAACGAGAGTGGATAGAGCGGAGCCCACCTCCTGTTGCTTCACTTTGTACTCTGCGGCCTGGCGGTCGAGCTGCTCCTGCATTCTCTGCCTAGCTCTTTCCATGGCCTCCAGCTGCTCCTGAGCTTTCCCCGAGTCTGACATCCAGGGAACAGAACAACAGACATGGGGTGAGAGGTCGATCCTTAGCGGCCTTTTTTCTTTATGGAACGAATGATAATTTGAGTTAATATGCCAACAGCCTCACAGTCAGATGTTGATCTTTAGTGGCTGTTTATAACAGAATGAATGATTAGTCCCAAACGGAATGAATGATTAGTGTACAAACAACACATACACGCGCACACACACATGCACATGCATATGCGCGCGCACGCACACACACACACATGCACACACACACACACACACACACACACACACACACACACACACACACACACACACAACAACAACAACACACACACACACACACACACACACACACACACGCACACACACACACACACACACACGGAACACAAAGGCAGAACAACAGCAGGCAGACTAAAACGTGGAGTGAAAGAAAGTGGCAGAAAAGGGAACATTTGTAGCAGCCAGTGTCCAGGCTACATACAATTCACACACTGAAGAATCCCCCTCGCATTCCCACAGGGGCACTGCCATGTTTGGATTCAGTTTGCACAGAACTTTCACTTTAGTAATGCCAACACATCACAGCACCAGCTTGGTTTATTGTGTGCAGAAAGAAGTGTACATCAACTACAATGCTGGTTTTTGTCCATAGCACATTTCACATGAAGAGTACACAAGATGCACTACTTGTTGAATCAAAGGAGACACTGAAGAGGAAAGAAGAATACATGTGGAGTGAGTGAGAGAGAGAGAGAGAGAGAGAGAGAGAGAGGAGAGAGAGAGAGAGAGAGAGAGAGAGAGAGAGAGAGAGACACACACACACACACACACACACAGACAAATGGACAGACAGACAGATAGTAAGAGACTGAGACAGACTAAGAGAGACAGAGAGAGAGAGAGAGAGAGAGAGAGAGAGAGAGAGAGAGACAGAGACAGAGACAGAGAGAAGAGAAAGAAAGAAAGAAAGAAAGAAAAGAAAGAAAGAAAAAAGGAGAGAGAGAGACACAGCAGTGACTGGCAAAGACAAAGATCCAGACAGACAGACAGACTCAGCAAGAGAGAGAGAGAGAGAGACAGAGAGACAGAGAGAGAGAGAGAGAGAGAGAGGAGAGACAGAGAGAGAGAGAGAGAGAAGGATGGAGAGAGGGGAGAGATTAATCCTCCTTATCCTACTGCCCATCTCAGTCCAAGCCATCACAGTGGTGGGTACTAAGGCAGGGCGGATGCAGTGGGTGAGCACAAGGTCAATCCTCCCTGCCTCTGGTCCAGGAGCCCCCCCCCCCCCCCCCCCCCCCCCCCCCCCCCCCCCCCCCCCCCCCCCCCACTGTCCTTATCTTTCTGTTCCATTGACTGTTCTGCTGTCAACCCCTGCCTCATGGCACTCTCACAGCTGGCCAGACACAGTCTTGGCTACAAGGGCTCTGCAGGGACTCAGACCTCCTTGAGGACAATGGAGGTGAAATGGACTGTGCGCCCATCAATCCATTTATCATCCACCGAATCATTTCCAGGTCCGCTCGTTTTTCTTCTCATCAGTTTTTCATTAATCGCCCCCCCCCCCCCCCCCCCCCCCCCCAAAAACCCCTCCACCCCTAAACTCCTTATCCTTCCCTCTCTTCCCCACTCATTTCCCTCACCTACTCTGGAGCGTCAAACTTCAGCCATTCTTTTCACCACCCGTCTCTTTGTCGTCATTTCATAAACTTACTCACTCGCCCGTTCGTTCATCTGACTCGCACACTCCTTCATTCCACATCACTGACCCATCTTCTTGTAGCTGGCGTCTTCCCGCTGTTGCTGCCACTGGTTCAGGCGTGGCTCTCCACAAACTTCCTCTTGAGGTACAGCACGGCGATGACAGCCAGCAGCAGGAACCAGCCGTACTGCTGCACGAAGGCTAACCCTGCCCGCACAGAGCACAGAGGTCACAGGGATAATGCTGTTGTTTCAGCAAAGCCGACCATGAACTGCTGTATCAGGGCTGTCGCATCATGGAGTTCAACTCTCAAATAGATTTTTTTTTTAAAGAAATGTACACAACTTCTTAAAAGAAAAAAAAAAACAGAATTTGTGTAAAATTTCTTTCATACATAAATAAAAAAAAAATATTGATTTCTCTTGAAAACTAAAAAAAAAAAAAAAAAAAATCACATCATGTGGGCCGTTGCTGAACACAATTGTTATGGAGTCTTCTGCAAAGTGGTTAGGTCTTAAATCAGGTCAGTCCCAACACGCCCCAAAGACCATGTTTCATAGTGAGTGATACATGACACAGAACGCAGCCTGGAGCACTGTGCACCCTTCATTCAGTTCTCATTACAGCGTGGCCAGCCACATACAGCACACACACCACACTGTGCACCCTTCATTCAGTCTCATTACGTGGCTGACCACATACACCACACCACACTGTGCACCCTTCATTCAGTCTCATTACAGCGTGGCCAGCCACATACACCACACCACACTGTGCATCC
>JADBJO010002572.1:140000-145000 GCA_016801955.1 Conus betulinus | reverse complement strand
TATGGAGTACATCATGATCAGCACTATCATGAACCACCTGGAGAGCACAACCATACTCTGCCCCACAACAACATGGTTTTCAAACACAAACATCTTGTCAGACCCACCTCCTTGATTTCACTCAAGAACTTTCTGCCTACAAGGAACCAGGTGGACCCTGTCATCGTGGATTGTACTGAAGCATTTGATGGAGTTCATCGCACCTGCCTGTCCACAAGCTCTGTCACCATGCTGTGCCCAAAACAAGTCAATGGACAGGTCAGTCCATGACTGGACAGGTCAATGGACAGGTCAGACCATGACTGGAGACAAGTCAATGGACAGGTCAGACCATGACTGGAGGACAGAATGCAAGCAGCGGCGCGGTCACTGGCACAAAATGGGAACTGGTCAGTGCAGGTGTTCTGCAGGGATAAGTTGTTGGGGTCAGTGTAACTTTCCTGGTCTATATCAATGACCTCCCTCACTCACCTGCATCCCCCCACCCCTCCATCTCCCCCCCTTGCCCCCCCCCCCCCCCCCCCCCCCCCCCCGCAAGAAAAGCTTTTGTCAACAACGCAAATGTTTGCTGATGATACAGTTGTCCATCACCACCCCACCACAGGCCAGGGGTCATGCCCAGATGCAGCAAGATCTCAAATGCCTCAAACCAGACTGGGAGAGAGCTGGGACATGGCGTTCCACACTGGCAAGTGCAGCACCCTTTGTGTCACCAGGAAGAAAGCTGCAACAGAGCTTCCGTCCTAGTGTCATGGCCACACCCTGGCCAACCTCACCCCTGCCTATAGGCTCCCAATCTGCATCACCTCAGATCTCAGCTGGGACCAGCATGTTAAAATTACATGCTCCAGTAAAACACGTGGTGTTCTGTGGCACTATTTCAAGATCAGCACTACCACTGGATGGAACTGCTGCATAAATCATGCCAGTCCCACATTAAGATATGCCTGCATGCTGTGGGATCCTCAACCCAATGCAACGTTGACAAGGCTGAGGCCCTGCAAAGAACGACTGCACATGTTGTCATCCATCGTTATTGTAACACCTCAAACGTGTCAGCTAAGACTGCCGTGCCCTTCCCTTCAAACACCAAAAGACAGAATCAAGGTTGTTTGTACCATTCACAGTCATAAACAACAGAGCAACTGTAAGCAAGACCAGCATCATTATGGCTCCCACCCGACAACAATGATGTCATTCCTCCCCACTGCAGCAGATCCTGTGCCCTACCAAAACATCGGTGCCATTCCTCTTCCACAGCCTCCAACAAGAACGCACTGCCAGGAGCACTTGTGGCAGCAGATACCTCAGCTCCTTCCAGCTGAGGATGCAATGTGCCCAAGGGCAAGAATAACTGAAACTAGCATGTGTAGGTATGTGCAGTTTTACCTCCTTCCCCCCCTGTCCCTCAAAATCTTTGATTTCTTCATTCGTTTTGGGCCCACTTCTGTGTTAGGACATGCTGAGTCAGCTGGTTCTTCAGAGTAAAGAGTGAATAGTGCTGACAAACCCTCAAACAAAGAATAAGCTAACATTTCAGCTGGTTCTTCAGAGGGAAAAGTGACCAGTGCTGACAAAACCCCCATAGTAAAAAAGCTAACAATTCAAACTCTCACTGTCTTAGGTATGTTTTTTTTTCCGTGTTTCTATGTATGCAACCTATAGAGTGGTCGAGTAATCAGCAAGATGATTGTGGCTGTCTAGTCCAAGGAGATGAAAAAGATCAGCAAATAATCCTTGAGGCCTTCCCTCCTATGATCCTTGTGGTCTTCCAGTGATATACAGAAAACACCGTACCATTAATGTCACCTCAAAATAATGCAGATCCAAGTACTGTCTCATCCAGTTTGCTTTCCCCTAATTCCAGTGTATCTAGATTTGCTTCTTGCATTCAGGTTTAAACATCCCTTAACACAGGTTTAACCTCTCCAATACTTTCAGAGGAGTCACTTGACAGAGAGAGAGAACAGCTAGCATTAGCAAGCCAAGCCAGTTCCTGGACCACCTTTGATCTCATGCAATGAACAAAAAACAAAAAAAAAAAAAAAAACAAACCAACAAAAAATCAAACTGGCGACAAAGGCCATGGTATACAAGGCACTTGTCCTTGCCAGCCTGTTGTATAGATAGGAGACCTGTATGCCATACCAAAGGCATAATCGGCAGCTGATCAGCTACATCCAGTCCCTATGGCCATCAGTGACAGCTGCTCTTGCATTGTTTCAGTTTCATCAAGCTGTCACTGCATGCAGACTAGTCCTTATATGCTACACCACATCTTCTACGTTTGGAGACCACACTGCCTACAATTTACAGATGATGGATTATGAATTAATTAGAGAATTTAAGAAGAGGGTCTCATGGCTTTTGACCTAACAGATACAGTCTGACCTGCATATTGGTCTAATGCACGGGTCAGACCTTGGGTACCTACCTAACATTGTCTGACCAAATATTATCATTGTATGTGTGTGTGGTGAGTATACATGTGTGTGTGTGTGTGTGTGTGTGTGTGTGTGTGTGTGTGTGTGTATGTGTGCATGGGTGGTTGAAAATGTGGGTGCGTAGGTGCATGCGTGTGTGCGTGCGTGCATGCATATGTGTGTGCGTGCATGCGTGTGTGTGTGCCAATGTATGTGGTGCATGTGTGCACATTTGCGCGCATGTGCGTGCGCATGTGTGTGTGTGTGTGTGTGTGTGTGTGTGTTTGTGTGTGTGTGTGTTTACATGTGTATGCTTGGTGGACTTGTGTGTGAGCATGTTCCTGCAAACATGTATGTGTGCATGTGTGTGTACATATGTGTGTAGTAGTGCTGACATCAACATCATGGTCAACTCACACCTAATCTCTGGTTCTAGTTCTGCCTGTTAAATTCTGACATCATCACATCACGGTCAACTCACACCTGACGTCTGATTCTAGTTCAGGGCCTACCTGTTCAGGGCCACAGCAAGCACTTTGACCTTCATGGCAAATGTGGTGCACTTCTGAACAAAGACGTACTACCAACAGGGAAACATCCACATCTGCCTCAGTGATTGGGCATGTGATTTGCAAAATGTTAGTTCAGCAGACAATTCCATTCTGCTCCCTCCTTCCCCACTCAATCACCACAGTCTTGATCACATTATAGTGCCCTACACCCAAAAACAGATACTGTTCCTTGGGTGTCAATCACTGATCATTCCAGGTGTGTAGATTGTCAGTCATTGATCATTCCAGGTGTGTAGATTGTCAATCACTGATCATTCCAGGTGTGTAGATTGTCAATCACTGATCATTCCAGGTGTGTAGATTGTAAATCACTGATCATTCCAGGTGTGTTGATCGTCAATCACTGATCATTCCAGGTGTGTAGATTGTCAATCACTGATCATTCCAGGTGTGTAGATTGTCAATCACTGATCATTCCAGGTGTGAAGATTGCAGAGTGCAGGTGAGACGGGTGACGTGGTGGGAGGGGTCTAAGGGGATTTGTTTTTCCCAATCTCTTCTCTCTTGTACATTTGTTACATTTTTTGTTATAGTACCACCAAAATCAACCCGATGATTGTGGGTATCTACGGAAAAGATGAAGAACTTGTGTGAAACCGAAAGTCAAAGTCGTAAGAGTGACATTACACCATTGCCGCTGTAACTGACTCGGTTAGTTTGTGAGTGTACTGACTGCTGTAGTGCTGATTGTTGAAATCGATTCGCCTTACCTGATGAAACAGCTCCAGCAATGCTTTCAGGCGTTTCATTCTGAGGCATGGGCTCCTGTGCTGGTTGAGCGTCCATGTTGAACACGGACTATGAATCTGGATCTTTCCAACTTTCGGCTGTTTCACTTCAAACCCAACAACCCTACCAACTCAGCCGACTTTCTATTTCGGCACGTCAGCGGAAGTTGACACTTTTTTTGTATTTTTTTTTCTTTCGAACGAACACGGGAGGTAAGCGTGGATGCGTTCGTCTGCGGCAGAGAAAGGAAAAGATAACTCCCCGGTCCCCCCACACTCCCGTACTAACACACCGTCAACGGTTCTCAGAAGATTCTGAACATCTGCTGAATACGGTTAGATTTGGGTTAGATAAATTAAGGTCTTGGTTGGGTTAAGGATTACAGTCCGATCAGCATTAGGTCAAAGTCTGTGGAGTTTTCTGGGCTTATCGGAATATCCCGTGTCTCTGCATAAACGCATTCCATAGAACCATTTCAATAAACTAGATGATTCTGTGTGCTGGTCCAAGACAGAAGAAGCAGAAGAACGCTCTATGCTTTAAACAATAAACAAGTAGGGTAACTGTTGCTCCCACAAGAATACCTAATACAGAGTAACTTTAATTTTAAACTTGAATAAAGTCAGACAAACACGAACGATGATGGAATAGGGGGGGGGGGGGGGGGGGGGGGGGGGGGGACAAGCGCAGGCCAATAGCCCCTCTCTCATCACAGTAATGACTTGGCAAAGATTTGAACTTAAGGCGGGGGGGGGGGGGGGGGGGGGGGGGGGGGGGGGGGGGGGGTGAAGATGAAGAAAACGGGAACATAGAATTTAAAAAAAAAAATAGATTATAGATATGAAAACTTCATTAGCTGCATGAGGGAACCATTGTAATCCCTCCTGAAGGCGTCAAGGAGCAGGGCGCGTCACTGCGTGCGGACTAGTCCATATACGCTACACCACATCTGCTATGTTTTGAGACCACACTACGCATGAATTGAAGCTGATGGATAAATGAATTAACAACAAAGATGAGCCAGTTGAGGAAGAGGGTCTCGTGGCTACGACTCAGCGGATGTCTGACCCACGCGTTAGCCCAACGCGCTGGTCAGACCTTGAGTGCCTACCTACCATGTTTTTTTTTTTTAAATGTGTGTGTAGTGAATGTACATGTGTGTGTATGATGTATGGGCATGGGCCCATGTGTGTGCGTGGGCGCATGTGTGTGTGTGTGGGGGGGGGGGGGGGGGGGGGAGGGTGTGTGTGTGTGTGTGTGTGTGTGTGTGTGTGTG
>JADBJO010002572.1:132500-135000 GCA_016801955.1 Conus betulinus | reverse complement strand
TTCAGTGTAAATAATGATAATAATAATAACAATCAGGAGACGAAGAAAAAGAAGAAAAAAGATTATCTTATTGATGATGATGATGATGATGATGATGATGATGATGATGATGATGTAATAGTGAGAAGAAGAAGAAGAAGAAGAAGAAGAAGAAGAAGAAGAAAGAAGAAGAGAAGATTACCATCCGATATAAAAGATAACAATAACAATTATTGAAGAGCAAGAAGATGATAATCAACATCACCACCGTCACCTTCATGCGCCAGAAAAATCTTATTCTTAATCCGAATATTAAGAAATACCATGGATTCTGTGCCATATCTTTGCTAACATCTGGGCCAAACCACTCCCATCATCACCACCCGGACCACCAGAACGACAGTGACAACACCTGTGGCTAGTAAAGCACCCATCAATATCCGTTTCAAATGGTCATCGTCGTCATCATCATCATCTGCATAATCTTCACCACAATCATCAGAATGTGAGTTGATCAAACGCACAAGTCGTTTTTAAGAGTAGGTTTTTGCATGCACACGAAGTTATGTAAACACGTATAACAAGATATATGTGTGGTTTTTGTCTTTAAATGCGTTGTGCTGAAATGCGTGTTATTGTATCTCGTGGCATCGCTTTGTGTAGTAATAAAGAATGTGTTGCATGGTTTGTGTGTAATGTGCCATGTTGTATTGTGTAATATTGTACTGTGTCGTTCGGAAATGTCGTGTATTGCGTTGTGTTGTGTTATGATGTGACACATTCTTTGAGCTGTGCTGTAATGTGTAACCCTTACATTGCGCGCTGTCTTGTACTGTGTTATGTTTTGTTTTGTGTTGTAATCTGTTACATTGTATTGTGCTCTGTTGTAAAGTGTATTACCTGCATGTAGTATAGCATTGTGTCGCATTGTAATGTGTTATTTTGTATTGTGCTGTATTTTGCATTGCATCGTATGAATTCCTGCAATGTGTTGTGATGTGTTGTACTCTGTTGTGTTGTACACGAACGTGTTAGTTTTCTCGTGTTGTGAAGTGTAATATTGTATTGTGTTGTACTGTAATGTGTGATACTGTATGCGTTGCCATATAATGTGTTGTATTGTGCTTCGTTGTAACGTGTTACGGTCCATTGTATTGTGTTGCAACGTTTTGTTCTGCAATGTGTAATCATACAGAATTGCATTATGTTCAACCGTTATGTGTTGTATGTTCTGGACTGAGATGTGTTACATTGCGTCGTGTTATACTGTTGTGTTAAATTGGGTTGTATTGCATAGTGTTGTAATGCATGGTCTTAATCTTAATGTGTTACTTTGTATTCTGTTGTAGTCTATTCATTGTGGTGTAATACTGTATCGTATTCAACTGTATTTGGTTAAAATTGATGTGTTAGGTTGTATTGTGTTGCGCTGTATTGTATTAATTGTATTGTGTTGCAATGTATTCTGTTGTAATGCATTTCGCGGAATTGAAACGTGTTAAGTTGTATTGTGTTGTAAGTTATCGCACGGAATTGTAATGTGTTACGTTGTATTGTGTGTAATGTACTGCAATGAATTGTAATGTGTTACGTTGTATTGTATCGCAATGTATTGTGTTGAATTGTAATGTGTTATGATGTATGTGTGTTGTAATGTACTATGCTGAATTGCAATGTGTTATACTCCATCGTTTTATATTGTATTTTGATGTCTTGTGTTTTTGTACTGTATTGTTTAGTGCTGTATTGTATTCTATTTTACTGTGTTGACTTCAATTCTATTGTATTGAGTCGTGTGCTACTGTATTGCACAGTGTGGCATAAAATCGTGTTGTATTGCACTGTGTTGCATCAAATCGTGTGGTATTGCTCTGTGCTGCATTGAATCGTGTTGTATTGCACTGTGTTGCATCAAATCGTGTTGTATTGCACTGTGTTGCATCAAAATCGTGTTGTATTGCACTGTGCTGCATCAAATCGTGTTGCATTGCACTGTGTTGCATCAAATCGTGTTGTATTGCACTGTGTGGCATAAAATCGTGTTGTATTGCACTGTGCTGCATCAAATCGTGTTGTCTTGCAGTGTGTGTTGCATCAAATCGTGTTGTATTGCACTATTATCCTGTGTTGCATTGCGTTGTACGGTGTTGTGTTATGGTATATTGCATTATATGGTATTGCACAGCATTGTGTCCCTTTACTTTCATGGCAGTGTTGTGTGGTGTTCTATATTGCATTGTGTTGTACTGTGTTGAATCGTATAGCGTTGTACTGTGTTGAATCATATTGTATTGTGTTGTACTGTGTTGAATCATATTGTATTGTGTTGTACTGTGTTGAATCATATTGTATTGTGTTGTACTGTGTTGAATCATATTGCATTAAGTTGTACTGTGTTGAATCATACTGTATTGTGTTGTGTGGTGTTCTACAGCATGGCGTTGTGTTGTAGGACAACGTGCTGATTCATCATCATGATTTTAATTCTGGATGACATTCTCACTGTCATACCACGTGAATG
>JADBJO010002572.1:120000-122500 GCA_016801955.1 Conus betulinus | reverse complement strand
CGACCAGCAGTTAAATATCAAAATGCACGTCATTAATTATTTCACGTCCATTTCATGAGGAAATGTCCTGGCAACCAAAAATATCGCTTTTAAATCTAATACTCTACCATCAATATGTTAACAACAATAACAACGACAACAACAACGACAACAACATCAACGACAACAACAACGATAACGACGACGACAACAACAACAACAACAACAACGATAACGACGACAATAACAACATCAACAACAACGACGCCATCAACGACAACAACAACACCATCAATATCAAAACAACAACAAAACCGTTCATCCATATTTTCCCCATGGTGAAAAAGATTCGTTTGTCTCGAATAAAAATATACAGTACGAGATGCACACAACTTATTCCACACGTAAAAAAGAATTGCAGATATTCAAGTAATCCGCAGAGCGTGCCAAAGATGTCCATGCAGCAGCAAAAAGCAACGCTTTAGCGAAAACTAATTACGAGGAATATCAAAATTTATTATGGGTGCAAGGATTTAACATGTCAGCCATTCTCTCCCACCAGATCAAGTATTCTGCACGTTCATTTGGTAAGACAGATACAGATTCAACCAGACAGTACAACCCTTGGCAGTGTAAAGATGTTCGCAGTTTCTAAAGCGAACTAGAGTGTCTTGGGAAAGATGAAATGCTGTATAAAAGTGAAGCTTAATAATATAGAATTGTTCTTGTTTGGTGATGATTAACACATAAAACATACGAAGAAGTTGACTAAAACATCTTATATGTCTTACATGCTGAAACTCTTTTTCTTTATAAAGGCAGTATTTATACACGCAGTCTATGCAAAACTTTGAATATGTTATGAACGAAATAAACACGAAACATGGAATCGAAAGCTAGGCTATATGCACAGTATGGAAACGCGAAACACAGAATTCGCCAGAATGGGTAATTCCCAAGAGAGAGTTGTATATATTCTCCTGCACAATTCTTAGCCACTGACAATGCTTGAGTTATTGAACAGCAGAGCTGACCACTCAGACTGTTCCATATCTTTTGATCTCCCTTGCATCCTTAAATGCATCCTCAAGCATAGGCTCAAAGATTGTCCCCTACATTTTATACTGTTTGCATAATGCTTTTAGTTTTTCAGCAAACTTTTTTCCTCTCCACACTTTCGTTTTATTCCATTGACTACCCTTCGCTGGCTGCTTTGGAGGTGCTGTTGGATTCTTTTTTGAACCCTTGGTGGTGAGAACACCACAGAATTATGGACTATGGTGTGTCTCTATTTGACACTAGGAGCTCGGACACAATAAACAGAGTTTTCTTATTCAGTCTAATACAGCAGACAAAAAATCCAGGAGCAAGAAGTGCAAATAGAAACAAGAAGTGCAAATAGAAAGCAAGCAGTACAAATAGATCTGTTTTCGAGAGGAACAAGCAGTGCAAATAGATCTGTTTTCGAGACAGAGAAATTATGATAGTTCCGTCAGGCAGCTAGTGAGAAAGTTTCTCTCTTATTATAATATTTTTTCCCCCCCTTTTTTTTTTTCCTGAAAGTCCAAAACTTTGTCAAGTCATTACTATAATGACAGAAGAATTCTTATCCTGCACTTTTTCTCCCCCACTACTTAATTGTTTAGCATTATATATATAAATAAAATATTGAAAGTAATATATCTAAATAGTAAAACTCATAAATGGTAACCCCTAAAGAAGAAACCGAATAGTTTCCGTTGTATATATACGATTTCGCTTTTTAAGTAATTTGACGCATGCTGTGTGTATATAAAAACATTCAAAGTAAGATATCGAAATAATAGTTATTCCGCATCCATTGTGCGCTCAGTTAGTTCGTTTTCAGTGCTAGAAGTTGAATCGCAGTTTCCTGATTTTTCCCTTTCGGTTTGGGGGTCCTGGGGGGGGGGGGGGGGGGGGGGGGTACACAGTTTTTTTTTTTTTTTTTTTAAGTTCCTGCCTGCAGTCATCTCTGATTTGAAACTAAGGAACGGTAATGGTTTTTTATAAATGTTGATAATAACCCACCCCCAGAAAAAAAAAAAGGGGGGGGGGGGGGGGGGGGGGGGGGGAGTGACACGAAAAAGCAACAACAAAAGAGAGAAAAAAAGAAACGCAGTGTCCACTATACATGCAAATGAATACCATTTTTTCGATGTGTTGATGGAATTTACAGCGTTTCTTTAGTTAGCGGATTAACAATTCTACTTTCACCCGTTCTGAAGACAGCATACATTTTGCGGCTTATGGTAGACTAGGGAGTGTTCATCGTTTTGTGCAGTTGTTATGTCTTTTTTATACATAACGTGTGAACAAGGCAAATAAGCAGTAATTTATGTTGTTTTTAGCGCTTCTTTAAGAGTTCAGGCTTTGCTCTCAGTGACTGTGCCGTCTGTCGACATCTCCTGCGAAGACAGAATGCATGGGAATGCCATTGCGCAACAACAACAAATAATGATAAATAAAAATGGTAATAAATAAAAAAAAAAGTAGATGAAAT
>JADBJO010002572.1:85000-92500 GCA_016801955.1 Conus betulinus | reverse complement strand
GTGTGTGTGTGTGTGTGGGGGGGGGGGGGGGCCTTCTCTCCCAACAAGATGGGGATGGGGGTGTGGGTAGGAGTTGGGAGTGACAGATGACCGTGTAGCCCCTCCCCCTCCCTCACCACCTCCGAGATGAAACCAAAAAGATATCAAAAAGATATCACATCACACTTTAGGATCCACCACAGAAATACCTCCTCTCATCTTATCTCCCGAAGAAGAAGAAGAAGAAGAAGACGATCGTCATGCCATGTCGGTCACCAGAAGGGCGAAGAAATTTATATCTCCATAGAAGAAGATCTAAAGAACGATTTGAAAGAAGAAGGGCACCAAATGAGCTCGGGGGGAGGTGGGGTGGGTGGGGTGAAGAGGAAGGATGGGGTGAAGAAGAAGAAGTTGGGAGTGACAGATTACCCGAAGCCCCTCCCCCTCCCTCTCCGAGATGAAACCAAAAGAGATATCAAGAAGAAATGAAGAAAGAAGAAGAAAGAGAAGAAGAAGAAGAAGAAGAAGAAGAAAAAAGAAGAAGAAGAAGAAGAAGAAGGAGGAGGAGAAGAAGATGAAGGTAAAGAAGAAGAAGAAGAAGGAGGAGGAGAATGAACAGACCTAAAATCATGACAAAGCGAGGTCCTGGGCGGAACATTGGTGACCTGTGTTGGAGACACTGTCATCCCTGGCTCGGGTTCCATCATTTTATGCCATTGAACTTCTTTGAAATTTAAAAAAAAAAATGGGCCGCAGGTTACGGTGCAGCTCTCCTACCCTCCCCCCCCCCCCCCCCCCACCCCCCCCCCCCCCCCCACCCCCCCCACACACACACCCCCCTCCCTCCTTTTTACAAGAATTTGGAAGATGCGATTTCCCCTATCCTCTCCCCATACTGTCCCCTCCCCTGTACTTTGGTTGGGTTTTTTGTTTGTTTGTTTGTTTTGTTTAATAAAAAAAATGAAGGACTACCCCATCTAACCGTTCTCGTCGCACGTGCGCGTATGACGGTTACGTTAGACGATTACTGCAGAATTCTCAGGCCGCCCCTCCCTCCCCCTCCTGACCCGCTATTATGCAAATAGAAGTGTAAACTGCAGTGATGTTTTAGTCAACATTCTTGTCAGTTCAGGCTCTCCGATCACTAACGCCCCCCCCCCCCCCCCCCCCCCCCCCCCCCACACCCCCACACACACACACACACACACACACACACACCCCTCCTTCTGCAAAATATCTTCCGATGCCACAGAGTGATTGAGGATCAATGCCTGAAAAGAATTGCTTCCTTCTGATTCTAGTGGCGTCACACAGATGGGTGTGCCAATCAGCACGTTCACACACACACGCTGACACACTTCACATCAGCCAACAACATGAAAGGCAGTGTGGTCTCAATGGCCAGAGATAAGACAAACAAATCAATACTCGCAGCTGACCATTCTGCTTCAAATGTGTGTAAAATGTCAAGGTTTGAAGTGGCTGAAATGTGTGCGATGGAGGCCGCCATGCTGTGATGTGATTGACGTCATGAAGGTCATTTCGATCGATAGAACTGTGTAATCGGCAAAAGGCTTTTAAGCCAAAAATATTGATGACTTTTTCTCCTTTTGATGATTTTTTTTTTTTTTTTTTTTTTTTTAATTTCATTTTTTTCCCCCCACGATCATAGTGACCTCTTCAGATCGATAAGAACTGTGGTAATCGGGCAATGGCCTTTTAAGCCAAAACGAAGATTGATGACTTTTTCTCTTTTACTTTTCTTTTTTTTATTTATTTATTATTTATTTTTGCGACTATCATAGTGACCCCTTCAAACGGAGGAAGATCAAGAATGGGATCGTGCCAGATGTCTTTTAATAAATTCAAGCTACGAAGACATCAAGACCAGATGCCTGACAGTACTTTGATCCGATGCCAGAATTAAAAAAAAAAAATGGGGGGGGGGGGGGGGGGGGGAACGACACATCCTTTAAACTCTTCTGCCGAAAAAGAGAGGCTACACTGATGGTACTTGTGGCAAAAAACACTGATCCATTGTTTGAAAAACATTGATGTTCTGCACTTTCAATGCCTTCAGATCGATACAACAAAAAAAAGACCCGAAAAAGAAAGCGGGCTTTATTTCTCTTGAAAAGAAAACAAAATATAAAATGTCACGTTCCTCTCGCTAAAATCGCGACTTTTTTTTTTTTTTTTTCGTTAAATCTTTTTTTTTTTTCCCGCGTAAAGGTCAGTATGAACATAAAAGTCAACAATCTCCATGGGTAAAAATCAGAAAACGTGCTCTCGCTTCAGTTCCGCTCGCAACACATCAAACAAATTCAGGATGGAGTTTGGCACTGTTCTCATCAACGAATTTACAGACGAAAAACAGAAAAGAGTTCAGGGATGTTTCTAGGGTGACTGCAAATAATGGCTGCAAGTGTGAAAGACATGCGCCAGCTATTAACATTTTTCGAATCAACTAATTATGGCCGGCATGTTGTACGATGCTTGATAGACTCCGTCGGCGGGAAAACAAAAGAAACTTTTGTTGACCCGCCGCATTACTTTCTCCGCTGAAGCAGCGGAATGTTTAACGCCTACTCGGGCGTTTTGCTGGTCTGGATCACGAACTGTGTGTGTGTGTGTGTGTGACGTCAAATTCAGAGAGAATTTACGTCAAAACGCTTTAATGGTGTCAACATGATCAGAACTGTCGCACAGGAGCGATGCTCGCAATCCGCGTGATTTGTGCTGTATACAGCTAGGTAGTGCAGTCAGCCACTGCTTTGCTTGTGAGATTGTCAGCCAATACGTACTTTGTTTGAAAGACTGTAAAATATGTTTATAAAATTAGATAGTTTTGATGTGAGAATGAGTTGAAATATGAAGACTGTATCATTTTGCACAGATTTGAAAATAAAGATATATATTTATTGTAATCTTTATGGGTTAATTTTCAATCTATTACAGAATAGATTTAACGGTTTTAGACCTAAACATGTCTTTGAGTGGTTGGTCTACATTATTAAAAAAAAAAAACAAAAACCCCCAAACAAACAAAAAAAAAACTAAAGGAGTTTCTATTAGAAAGGAAGGAATTATGCACATTACTTAATAAGAAAAACGTTTCAAAATTTCAATTTCATACAGTATTTGTTAAAACAAACAAACAAAACACGCGCACACTATGCATATTTTGTTTTCGTAATGTCCCTCGACTTTGGTGTCTTATACAAATGATATGGGGGCCTATGTCCTTCCTCTAGATATCATAATGTAAAGATATACAAATATCAAAATATGGCTCTATAATTGCCTCCTCAGTTTTTTGTCATAGTGTGAAGATATGAATACTAAAAATACAGAGGTTTAATTTACTTTCTCTTAAGGTCGTTATGCCACATATGGATATCAAAATTTGACTGGCTGTCCTTTTTCCCCCTCAATATGCCATGTCTAAAAGATACGGATGTCGAAACGTGGCTCTATAATTTGCTTTCTCTCTATGTCACAACAACTATAGAAATATGTCTGTGTAATCTACTTCCATTAATTGTCACAATGTAAGAAATGGATATAAAAGATATGGCAGTTTACTTTGCTTCCTCGAATTGTCATTATGTATATAGAAAGGTGTACAGAAACGTGGCTGGTTGTTTTTAATGTCATGAACTTCAGGATAGAAAACTTTTTTCTGACATGTTTTTTTATGACTCTGATGCTAGAGAGACAGACAGACAGACAGACAGACAGACAGACAATGAAAAACGTTCAGTCCTCTGGCATCCAACTATCTACCTGCCTACCTATCTACCTACCAGACTACCTACTTACCTACGTACCTATCTGTTTATCTGTCTATGTATCTATACATTTCTGCTTGCTTTTAAGTATAATGCTGCAGCATCATAAATGACGTAAATGTATTGTTACAGCATCATAAATTATAAACTGAAACAGACCGAACTGTGGAGGATATCAGTGTGAAAAATGTGTATGTATTTTATTTGATTATTTATGTATATAATTTGCGATTTCTTTTTCTGTTAGCCTTTTAAATATATGTTGCAACATCATAAATTACCAGCCAAAACAGGCCGAACTGTGGAGGATAAGCAGCGTGGGCAAAACACAAAAAAAACAAACAAAATGAAACAAAAACAAACAAAACAATACAAACAAACAAAACAAAGCAAAACAAACCAAACCAAACCAAACAAACCAAACCAAAACAAAACAAAACAAAGCTGTAGGGAAGACAGCGTGAAAACTTTGGGCCATAAAATGTTGATTTAGGTGGTCAAAAAGTACTGTACATAGTGAGAGGCCGTTCCCAAGAAAGAATGGATAGGTTCAACAGCTGAGCAATTCATTTGATTGAATTCATAATCTTCGGGTTTTTGGAATGTTTGTGCTTGAAAGATTCAAAGATTTAAAGATTTAATCCTGTGACCCTTTTGGGGGCATGGAGGACTTGAAACAAATCAAACAAATGTAAAATGAAACAAATTAAACATAAAAGAAAATTCCCTATCGTAAACACACTGAATATAATGTTACACAACTTTCCTAAGTTTTAGAAATTTCATTAAGTTTCGAAACACTTTTTTTTTTTTTTTTTTTTTTTTTTAACCACCACAGAGCAAACGACAATAGTTGAATACGGACTTAATATATGTAAATTTTCTTGGTATAAACGTGTTTCTAAAGTCATTATATTGGATGCATTTAATTACAAAATGAAATTTCATCACCAATGTCATTCTGGTCACAGTCCCGACGGAATCGTTCATCGTGAGCTATTCCAAATCGTCTGCCAATTTCTATCATTAATTCATGATTACCTCAGCGAAACCGAATTAGTGGGTAAACATCATGCAACACTTCCATATATTTTTCGCGGCAAAATTGCTTTTAAAATTTCTATAAAATAAACACGTATTACTATATTCTAAAGCGTCATTCCATGCACGCATGTAAATATCTTCTAATAAATTACGAACATTCCTACAAAGACTGTAGACGAAAACTTTTGTGCTTCCCAAACACAGTCGAATCCTGTTTCTGTTAGGGTGTCCCTTACATACATTAACCACCTAGATGTAAAACCCTGGTTTTTGTATAAAGCATATAACACTTTATTCAGTTCATACATTTGTTTTACGGGTTAAAGTTATGAATATTCGATTTGATTCGTTTATAAGGCATCAATCCAACGTGAATACTTTGTTGTGTCCTCAACAACGCCAAAGTGACAGAAGGATTGAATGTCTGGTATTGTAGAATCAATAGCCACCTATCGTGTCACAGGTAAAGAGGGAAGGAACGGACACTCGTACATCTTTTTTTTTTTTCTTTCTTTAATATTGTTGTTGTTTAATTAAGGTGGTTGACAGGTACGTTGATCAAAGGCTGTCCATAGAGCCCCTTTCTTTTAACATTGTTGTTTAACGTGGTTGACAGGCACATTGTCCATAGAGCCCAGCAGGATCTCCTGAACTAGGTTCTGTTACAGCGCGGAATGTCGCAATTTATAATGTGTCGCAATGTCTGAAAATGTCTCAGTTTTGTTTGACATATTGTTGAGAGAGATGACCCCATAGCGCGGTGAGACTGTTACTACAGATCATTTCCATACTGTGGTGAGATTGTTTCTATAGATCATTTCCATACTGCGGTGAGACTGTTTCTATGGGTCATTTCCATACTGCGGTGAGACTGTTACTATGGATCATTTCCATACTGCAGTGAGACTGTTACTATGGATCATTTCCATAGTGCGGTGAGACTGTTACTATGAATCATTTCCATAGCGCGGTGAGACTGTTTCTATAGGTCATTTCCATACTGCAGTGAGACTGTTTCTATAGGTCATTTCCATACTGCAGTGAGACTGTTTCTATAGGTCATTTCCATACTGCAGTGACACTGTTTTCTATAGGTCATTTCCATACTGCGGTGAGACTGTTACTATGGATTATTTCCACAACCCATCAGCTTGTCTGCGGATTTCTTTTCCAGTTCTTCTGGTTTAGTTTAGAGAGTCTTTCTGCATTTTTTTTCCCGTAAACAGAAGATTTTTTTTTTTTTTTTTTTTTTTTTTTTTTTTTTTTTTTTTTTTTTGATAGTTGTTATCGTTTCTCTAAAAGAATGAGAGAAAGAGAGAGTAGGGGTCAGGGGGGAGGGGGCGAGAGAGAGAGAGAGAGAGAGAGAGAGAGAGAGAGAGAGAGAGAGAGAGAGAGAAGAAGGGTGGGAGGCACAGAAGGTGGCGCTGACGGATTTTTTCTTCTTCTTCAAAATAAAATAGAAAACGTAACAGGACATTACCGACATGATTAATTACAACGTGCGACATCACGTCGTGCCGTTCTGATTGGATCAGGACATTACCGACATGATTAATTACAACGTGCGACATCACGTCGTGCCGTTCTGATTGGATCAGGACATTACCGACAAGATTCATTACGACGTGCGACAATACGTCGTACCGTTCTGATTGGATCATCTCTGGAGAAGAGAGAGAGAGAGAGACCGTCCTCCATGTATGAAATACATGTAGGGTTATGCGGACACGTTTGGTTAGAGTGAGCGTCGTCAGAAAGAAAGAAAGAAAGAAAGAATAATAAACGATAAGCTATTGAGAACACTTTTTTTTTTCGCCGGGCGATTTGAAGACATCTATAATTTCTCAGCCTGTAAGCTGACATCCTGACAATGTCACCTGGGAAATTAAATCTGCAATTTTCACAGTCGCCCTCTTCTATTCATTGTTACCTCAGATATTGCGAGTCGCGGATGTTACTGGATTAATGTGAAGATAAAACATTTGAAGAGACTCTCACCCTCTTTTTTTATTTATTTTTTTTATTTTTTAAATACGCTCAGTTTTAATGCGCATGACCTTGTGATTCGTCGCAAAACATCCATACCGGAATTAACATACTGCCAGCTTGTTTATTCTGTTTCATTTATTTATCTATTCATCTATTTGTTTGTGTATTTATCTATCTATCTATCTATTGTTTTATTTACTTATTTAGTTAAGCCTGTTTTTTTTGGTAATATTTACTTATGTATTTATTCATTTATTGGTGTTCTTATTCATTTACTGTTTCTGCTTTGCTCTCACTTTCCGTGTCTACTTCGCGCCGCTCATTCATGATCCCCAACACAGCCACACCCAAGTCGTACTACCCAATCTTAGTGCCAGTAATCCATGGGGAGTCATCAGAGTGCTAACGTTGGCCATTGACGGCCGAATCCGTCTCAAACGTCTACTGAAAATCTCTGAAAGAAAGTGTTTCCTTGGCAACGTCATTCCTGTACCACTGATCCTGTCTTTCCATGCAGAGATTTGTCGGGTAGGTATCATCAGCCTGAGTTGTCTTTCCATGCACAGATTTGTCGTGTAGGTATCATCACCCTGAGTTGTCTTTCCATGCACAGATTTGTCATGTAAGTATCATCATCCGGAGTTGTCTTTCCATGCACAGATTTGTCATGTAGGTATCATCACCCGGAGTTGTCTTT
>JADBJO010002572.1:72500-80000 GCA_016801955.1 Conus betulinus | reverse complement strand
CCCCCCCCACCCCCCCGATCCCGCCTCTTTGTTTCCTTTACCTCCTTAACTCCTTTCTCTCACTCTCTCTCTCCCTCCCCTCCCTCTCTCTCTCCCTCTCTCCTCTCTCTCTCTCTCTCTCTCTCTCTCCCACCCTCTCCTCTCTCTCTCGTCTCTCTCTCTCTCTTTTCGTTCCATTCGACATTCTTCTCCATTTCTGTTTGTGTCTGTCTTCTTTTTTCAACCGTCTTTTTTTTTTTCTTTTCTTTCCTTGTCTTTCCAAACCGTTCTCAACAATATTATCGTTCGAAACTATATTCGTCTGGCTTTTCTCGTTGCTAGTACATTTCCCATCAGTTTGTTTGTGGACACCTCTTAATAAAAGTTTAGATCTGGTATCACAAAAAAAACATGCAATTATCCGGGTGTTATAGAAAATTTCATGATGGAAATCTCCTTTGCCCATAACGTCACCAGGCACTTGAGAATGAAGTTCTTTGTGTCCTCTTCGTGGTCTGAATTTGTGGATGTTTTTGTCAAGAGTTTATTCCACAAAAATATGATGGACAACCATGAACTTGTTCAAACTTATTACGCTAAAGACATCAAGGAATGTAAAACTTTGTCAAGCTGTTCGCATTATATTTTGCACACAAAGTATTTCAGATTCGCAATTTTCTCACAACCAAGTGTATGCTTTTCATCAGTGTATTTCTGAATTTTGTCTCCGTGTGCTAGTGTTAGTAAATACTAAATGGTGAGTAAACCGGAATGCAGTATAATTATTTATGACGAGTAAACCGGAATGCAGTATAATTATTCATGATGAGTAAAAACCGGAATGCAGTATAATTATTTATGATGAGTTAACCAGAATGCAGTATAAGTATTTATGATGAGTAAACCGGAATGCAGTATAATTAGTTATGATGAGTAAACCGGAATGCAGTATAATTAGTTATGATGAGTAAACCGGAATGCAGTATAATTATTTATGATGAGTAAACTGGAATACAGTATAATTGTTTATGATGAGTAAACCGGAATGCAGTATAATTATGTATGATGAGTAAACCGGAATGCAGTATAATTAGTTATGATGAGTAAACCGGATGCAGTATAATTATTTATGAGAGTAAACTGGAATGCAGTATAATTATTTGATGAGTAAACCGGAATGCGGTATAATTATGATGATGAGTAAACCGAATGCGGTATAATTATGTATGATGAGTAAACCGGAATGCAGTATAATTATTCATGATGCGTAAACCGGAATGCAGTATGATTATCTAATCGATCGCAGGCTTGATAACCTCATCAACATCACTGTGGTAATTTTGTTTTGTTTTGTTTCATTTCAGTAACATCGGTCCACAGAATATTGTTTCTGCCATGATATCCCCATCTGAGGGGCAATGACTTATTAGCAGACGAAAGGTCCGATCTGAATCTGAATCTTTGTCGGTGCCATGTAGTCTTTTGTCTTTAAATGTTCACGGAGGAGAAAAAAAAATCTTCCTCGTTTCTTCTGTCCTTCGTTCTATGTTTGATCATGTCTTTTTTTTTTTTTTTTTTTTTTTTTTTATAGTTCCTGTCTTTCTGTCCTTACTTATGGTTTTAGGCTGTCTGTCTGTCTCTTGATTTCTGTCTTTTAACTTTATCCCCCCCCCCCCCACCCCCCACCTTTTTTTTTTTTTTTTTTTTTTGGGGGGGGGGGGGGGGGGGATTAATTGTTGTTGTGTTTATTTATTGCCTATATTTCGTTTCTTTTTTTTAATTTTTTTTTTTCCTTTTTTTTTCATATTACCTACTATACTTCTTTTTTTTCTTTAGCCTGTTTTTCTTCGTTTTTTTTTTTTTTTATATTTCCCTTCTTTCTTTCTTTCTTTAAGATTTTCTCTTCTGTCTTTCTTCTTTCTTTTTTTTTTTTCTCTCTCCCTCCTTTCTTTTTTCGTTTTCTTCTTTCTATCAGGTCACATAGTTATCCCCCTTGATGCTTGCGGTTGTTTCTGTTCTATTTTTTGTATTTTTCTTTTTCTTTGTCTCTCTGTGTCTCTTTCTCTGTCTCTGTCTGTTTTGTCAGTCTTTCCTTCTCTCCCTACTACCCCCACCCTCTCCTCCCTCTCTCCTCTCCTCTCTCTCTCCTCTCTCTCTCTCTCTCTCTGTCTCTCTCTCTCTTCTCTCTTCTCTCTCTGAGTAAACAGAGCAATAGAAAGAGACGAAGAGTTTGAATGAGTTACCTGAGACTGATGTCAATGTTCGACTCGAACACCCAACTACAATCTCCCCGTTGGGGGGGCATGATGCAAAGTGAATAATCTCTCTCTCTCTCTCTCTCTCTCTCTCTCTCTCTTTTTAATGTCTCTCTCTCCTCCGTCTCTTTCCCCCACTCTTTCATTCTTTCCGTTCTTTTATTCTTCTTTGTTCATTCTTTATTTCTTTCCTTCTTTCTTTGTATTATTCCTTTTTTTTCTGTCTCTTTGTCTCTTTCCGTTTTTCTCTTTCTCTCTTTCGGTTTTTTTTTCCCATTTTTTTTTCTATTTTCTTTTCTCTACTTTTTTTTTTTTTTTTTGTTTTCCTGCCTTCCTCCCTTCCTTCTTTCTTCTTCCTTTCTGCCCTTTTTTTTCTCCCTTCAATAGATATAATTCTACCCGCCTTTCTCTCCTTCTATCTTCCATTCGTTTTCATTTCCTTTCTATGTATTATTCTTTCCTTCTGTTTTCCTTTTTTTTTTTTTCTATCTTTCTCTGTTTTATCTCTCCATGATTCCTAGCCCTCCACCCCCACCCCTCTCCCACCTCCTTTTTCCCCCCTATTTCCCAACTATCTTACTTTCTACTTTCTTTCATACCTTCTTTGGTTCTTTCTTTTTTACACTGCTCTGTTCCTTTCTTTCTTTCCTCCCTTTCTTACCATTTTAAATTTCCCTCTGGATGTTTAGGTCCTTCTGTCCGTATTCATTGGATTTTTGTTTAAAATCATCATTTGTTCCATCACATTTTTCTTCTAGCCTTATTTTCATTTTACTCTATCTTTCAATCTGTGTCGTCTTTCTACTTTCCCCTTTCCAAGTCCCTTTTTTTTTTGTAGAAACTGGGGTTTTTGTTTTGTTTTGTTTTGTTTGTTTTTCTAATTTCTGTTGGCTGAATATACTTAGTATATAAAGGAAACCATAGAATATCACGGTTAAAAAAAAAAAAAAAAAAAAAAAACAATGACACACAACGAGTGTTTTTTTTTTTTTTCTCCTATGTTTCGGCCTATGTCCTTCTTCGTGATAAACTGTATTTAACAGTGAAGAAATTTTCATTAGGACAATGATACTTTGATAGATAATAATGAAATAATAATTAAATGATTATAGCCGACAGAAATTGAAAACAAAAAACCTTAGTGCAACTAAATGAAATATTCAGGGTATATCACAAAATTTAAAACAAAAGTTTCACTCTATACTATAATTGAGAGATATAACTTTGGTACATCACTGAAATCAAAAACAAACAGCACTATAATTAAGTGACATGTATAATGTATTCGTGGAAAAAAATTATATATACATATAATGTATTTTTCTAAAAGAAGGAAATAGAACTAAAAATTGTAATGAAATTAAAGGGCATTCTTGGGGTATATATTGAAATCATGTATTAAAAAAAATAGAAAAAGAAAAAGAAAAACCCAAAGGTGCTGGGGAGACCCAGAGAAGCACTGTCCTCACCTGCCTTTAGAGCAGTCCTGTACCACCCTTGAGGCCTGCGCTGTGTTGACGATGGGTACAGGCACGCGCAGGACACTCCATTTAAGATATCAAGGGACATAACTGCTCCTGAACAGAGGTAAATCAGGCTACAGGAGGCAACTCGTAACAGCCTTAAAGTAGCATCCCCATGGGTGTACCAGCCCATACAGAGCCCACCGGCGAAAAAACAACCACCCTCCAGCTGCCGAGCTGGATTTGAAATATATTGAAATCATCTATTTAAAAAAAAAAAAAAAAAAAATATATATATATTATATATATAGTGTTAAGTGTGTTCACTTCAATATGAAAATGAAACAAAGAGGCCAGTATAATTAATGAAAGAAGGGTGTCTCTAAAACAAGAAAATATGACCAAAGATGCCGATATCAATGTAAAAAAGTTCCTCGACAATAAAGGCACAGACTACATCATAATAAATAAGAAACAAATAAGTTCACTTGCACAGAAAGGCCATCCCACTTTACAGTTTATTTTCTTGACGTTTAGAATCACAAATACTTCTGCGAATATGACCGATTTCTGTGCAGAAAATGGGGTTGGTTAGTTTGGTTCTGTTGTTTCTTCTAATTTCTCCATCCATGCGCAGTCCTTGGTTATTCATCTCTTCTCTCATGTCCAGCTCTGTTTTCAAAACTGGCTGTCTTTCACACCCCCCCCCCCACCACCCGCCCACACCCCACCACCACCGCACCCCCCCACCGACCCCCCCCCCCCCCCCCCATCCTTAGTCCTGATCTCTTCTCTCTCTGTGTCTCTGTCTCTCCTGTCTCTCTCTTCTCTCGTCTCTGTCTCTCTCTCTCTCTCTGTTTAGCTTTCAACCTGAACACGGCCAAAAATCAACTCTCTATCTCTCTCTCTCTCTCTCTACTCACTCTCTCTCTCTTCTCTCTCTCTCTCTCTCTCTCTTCTCTCTCTCTCTTGTTAGTGCTTCAATCTGAAACACGGCCAAACCCAAAACTTAAGTCTCTCTCTCTATCTCTCTCTCTCTCTCTCTCTCTATATCTCTCTCTCCGCTCTGAGTCCTCGTCGCTCCCGTTCCCCCCCCCTTCTCTCTCTCTCTCTCTCTCTTCTCTCTCGTATTGTGCTTCAATCTGAACAAAACTCTCGAACAAAACTCAAGTCTGTCTGTCCCTCCCTCGCCTCCACCTCTCTCTCCTCTCTCTCTCTCTCTCGCTCTCTCTCTCTCTCTCCTCCCTCTCTCTCTCTCTCATCCCCTCTCTTCCCCCATCTCTCTCTCTCTCGCACCTCTCTCGTTCCACTACTCTTATGTCTCTCCTCTACCCTCCCCCCCCTCTTCTCTCCTCTCCCTGAACACAGCCGATCTGCAGCTCATCCCCGTCCAGCCAGCGTCCAGAGAGAGGCGCGGACAGAGCAATTAGCCCCCTGCCACTGCCAATTCATTATGCCGGCGTTTAGCTCCACGGCTTCCGCACCAGGACAATTGTCGATAGAGGGAAGAGGGTACAGCCACAGGAAACAAATACCTGTCTGTTTGTCTGTCTGCTGTTCCG
This sequence comes from Conus betulinus, assembly GCA_016801955.1. Taxonomy (NCBI): domain Eukaryota; kingdom Metazoa; phylum Mollusca; class Gastropoda; order Neogastropoda; family Conidae; genus Conus; species Conus betulinus. The sequence goes on along the minus strand of JADBJO010002572.1, from coordinate 74,741 downwards.
GCCCGTCCGTCTGTCTGTCTGTGTTCTTCTCTCTCTTATTCGGTATCTTATCTTCTCTTCTCTAGTCTGGAACTGTCTATCTGCCTGTCTCTTGTCGGTCTGGCTCTCTCTAATCTGCCTCCCCCCCCCACTTCTCTCTCTCTCTCTCTCTATCTTGTCTCTCTCGGCTTCCCTTAGTTTCTCTTTTTTCCTCGGTTCACTTCCTCTTGTTTTTAATCACTCCTGTCTCCATCCATCATAATCATCAATCATCATCATCATTCATCATCATATCGCTCTGTCTCTGTCTCTCATCTCTCATATATCTGTCCTCTATCTCCGCTCATTCGTCGCTCTCGTATCTCTTCTCTCTCTCTACTCTCCTCTTCTCTCCTCTCTCTCTCTCTCTCTCTCTTGAATAGGCAACAGTGTGTGAAATCAATACATGCTACCCTCTTCATTTCAAAACACTTTCCTATGGCGTCCCCACAAGGCTCTATCACTGGGTCCTTACTGTTCACAATTTACATCAATGATCTACCAATCCATATCACATCCGCATGTGAACTCTTTGCAGATGATACAACAATACACACAAATCATTCTGATGTTACTGTTCTTGCACAAAACTTTACAAGAAAGTGCGAATGACCTCGTAAAATGGGACTGAACTAAATCACAATGTCGCTTCACCCTCAAAAAAACTAAATCCATGCTTATCACAACAGGCAAAAAAGACAAAAATCTCACTATTAGTTTCCTCTGTACATCTGAAAGATGAACCTGTTGAACAGGTAAACATGCCTCAAAGTGCTAGGAATACAATTGATAACAAATTAGTTGGCAAGCTCACATAAACTCACTGTGCAAAAAAGTTTCACAGAAAGTTTATCAACTCTCAAAAATCAAACGCTTCCTCGACCTGCATTCACGCAAGCTCTTTTTCAGTCTCATATTCAATCACACATAGACTATGGATCTACTCTATGGGACTGTGCTAGCGCTAACACCCTCAAACCATTACTAAGCCTACACAAGCGAGCGCTCAAATTAGTCCTCTAAAAAACAGTAGTCTTCTGGAATAGGACTATAAAAGATTCAGGTTCTCCCTTAAGTCTGAGATTAGAATACAACAAAGGGATAGTAATGCACAGGATTGTGTCTGGGAAGGCACCCACCACATTAGTTCACAGATTCTCGATAAATTCCTCAAGAATCTACCAAAACTTCATGTCCGGTTCCTAGAATTGACTATTCAAATCCAGTTTAACATATTCAGGATCCTGTCAATGGAACTCCACTCCTGAATCAACCAAAACAACACCAATGCATATAACCTTCAAACACCATTATTCAACCATCTCATCTGCCAGTATTGTGCATACTCCGCCATAAATCCAACACCAACCACACCCCTATCTTTACCTTATTACTGAACCGTCTAATTAGAAAGTGTTGTGTATTTGAAATGCACATCTTTCTGTTAGTAAGTATGTCTTATGTGAGTATGTGTGTGTGTGTGTGTGTGTGTGGTGTGTGTGTGTGGTGTGTGGTGTGGTGTGTGTGTGGGGTGGGTGTGTCTTTAATATATGTTGCCCTCTTGTCATTATGCTTTTTCTCATGCGACTCTTCTCTCCTCATCTCTCTCTCTGCTCTCTCTCTCTCTCTCTCCTCTCTCTCTCTCTCTCATCATGATTCTCCCTGTAATGACTGGATATATTATCTAGATGACATCCCCCACCCCTACTCGTGGTGACTGGGCTATTCATTATGCATCCGCCCCCCTCCATTTATGCTTATTTTCTTTTTTCCTGGTGCTTCAAAATCGATTGTCTTACATCTCCTTGTTGTTTTTGATTGTAGATGTTCTAAACATGCTCTTTCCCACACCCACTCTCGCTCTCTCTCCCTATATCGTCGTTCCATGCACTCCTTCGCTCATGCATCTCTCTCTCTCTCTCTCTCTCTCTCTCTATCTCTCTCTCTCTCATCTCTATCTATCTCTCCTCTCTCTCTCTATCTGCAAACCAAGTGCCTTCAAGTACATGCTCTCCTTGGTTCTCATCTTCTTATAATGATTTGCTCATAATAGATATGTATGTTTCATTCTTTAGTCAGCTCTTTCGTGTGTTATATTGCACATGTTATTAATGTGTTGTCTTTTAACATGATCTTCCATGAGTGGTTTCCGTTTCAGTAGTCATGATTCTTTCCAGTTCGTATCTCTCTCTGTGTCTTCTGTCTCTGTCTCTGTCTCTCTCT
>JADBJO010002572.1:25000-62500 GCA_016801955.1 Conus betulinus | reverse complement strand
ACGCGCGCGTGCAGGAGTGCGGGGAATGGTAGAGAGCGAGTGCGTGTGCATCTGCACATACGTGAGATGTGTAAATTCATTTCAATACGCAATATTTTCAAACATCCTTGCTTTGCTCATAATTATGTAAATTCAATGCTCTTGCTGTTTGCGCTTGAACTTTGTTATTGCTGTTGTTGTCAGTATATATCAGTTATTTGTGACCCTATTACACAGTTTAATTTCTCTTTGGGAATAACAACGTTAATTTGATTTGATTTGAGAGAGAGAGAGAGAGAGAGAGAGAGAGAGAGAGAGAGAGAGAGAGAGAGAGAGACTGTGTACGTGCGTATGCGCGTGTTTTGTGTACATTGCCTGTGTGCAAAGCCGGACTGACCAGTCCCACTCCGACTTCTCCAATCATTTCGGCAAACTGACGCAATAAACACATGGACATGCTTTGGTCTAACTCGCTGTGTGGTCCGGTGTGCCATCAGAAAGAGGCCCTATGAAATTTTGACACGTCATTTTTTTTTTCCTTGAAGCGTGTGCGAAGAAATCTGAAAATGTACAGCAAACGGGAGAGAGAGAAAAAAAAAAACAGAAGCTAATCATCTTTGAACTTTGTTGGGGGGGGGGGGGGGGGGTATTGTCAGTATAGATCAGTTATTTTTAACAGGAAAATGAAAATAGTCAGTTGAACTAAAAAGGTAAACATAAGCAAGTGAAAACTAAAGACCTGTGCGTGTGTGTGTGTGTGTGTGCGTGTGTGTGTGTGTGTGTGTGAAGAGGAGGGTAAAAAAAAAAAATACAATACATAAGAGATAATCAAATAATTTCAGAAGGATTGTCACTTTCTGTTACTATTTCAGTATATTTTTTTAGGTGACTAAGGTTAAAAGTCTAGTTTTTTCTTGCTTCTTTTCACTTTTTGACGTTTTTTTTTTTTCTTTTCTTTTCTTTCTTTTTCTTTTTTTTTTTTATCCATTTGATTCTGCGACCACTTTGATGGTAGACATGTGTGGTCAAATGAGTCGAAATCGCCCTTATCATGAGCCGAAATCGTTACATATGTCCAACGCCTCGTTAGACATAACCTCTCTCACTCTCACACCCGGCTGTCATTCATTTCGCCCCAGACGGTCCAGTACTTTTGATCTTTCTCTTTCCCCCCCCCCCCCTTCCTTCCTTCCTTTCATCCTCCTCCCCTCTCGCCCTCACCTTCCCCGTCCCTCCTTTACTTTTCTCCTTTTTCACGTTTTCTTCGTCACCCCTGTAGGTAGGGTGGTTGCTGGGGGAGGAGGTGGTGGGGGGGGGGGGGTAGGGGGGGTGGGATGGTGGAAAGGAGGTTGGAGGACGGGGACGGGGGTGGGGTGAGGGGGTGGGGGGTAGTTCAGTCATCTTATAAACGACCGACTTACGGGGGCGGATCGTTTCAACTTCGTCTGTCCGAGTCTCAGGGTGAAAAAAAAAGGCTTTGAGAGAGCAGCTGAGGTCGTTTTGATGTCTGTGGCGGTGGGCGAGAAAGGCGATACCCTTTTACCCCCCTATCGACGTTGAAAGAAAAAGAATCTTCATCAGGATTGCCAGCTGTGGTGTGTGTGTGTGTGAGTGTGTGTGTGTGTGTGTGTGTGTGTGTGTGCGTTTTAGCTGCGGTAGGTTTGCTTGACGTAAGAAATAAAACTGACGTTGGGTGGATACTGATAGCAAAAAAAAGTAATGATAGTGGTGATGGCAATAATTAGTAATGATAATGATAATAATAACGACAATAATAATACTGATAAATAATAATGATGATGATGGTGCTGATGATAATAATGATAATAATGATAACAATAACAATAAAAAAAAAAATAGCGATGATAATAATAATAGCAATAATGATGATGATGATAACGACAACAACAACAACAATAAATAATAATAATAATAATAATAATAACAATGATAATGATAATGATATCAACAGTAATAATTATGATGATAATAATAACAACAATGATAAAATAATGGTGAATACAATAATCAGCATCATAGATCTAGTGGCTTCATGAGAGCGATAACAATGATGATGATGATGATGATGATGATGATGACGACGACGACGACGACGACAGCAGGAAGAAGAAGTTAGAGGCTGACGAGAATAAGAAATAGGAGGAGGAGATGGACGAGAAGAAGAAGGAAAGAAGAGGAAAAAGAGAAGAAGAAAGAGGAGGAGAAGAAGAAGAAGAAGAAGAAGAAGAAGAAGAAGAAGAAGAAGAAGACAGAAGCACAAGCACAAGAAGAAGGAGGAGGAGGAGGAGGAGAGAAGAAGAAGAAGAAGAAGAAGAAGAAGAAGAAGAAATAATGATAACAACAACGACAATAACACAACATCAACACTAATACTAATGACGATTATGATTAAAGAAAATAATGCTAATGTTGATGGCGACGATGATGAGTATTAACACTAATCGAGCTGAATATGGATGAAATTTAAATACATGAAAAGTAAAGCGAGGAGAGAAAGGTAAAGCAGAGCGCAAGCAAACAAAAAGCAAAAACAAAAACAAACGTGAGTAAAGCAAGTGGAAAAGTAAACAAATGAACACATAAACAACTACACGATTGAATAATTCTATAAATCAGTCGAAAAAACAAATCAATGGATCATTCAATAAATCAAGACGACAAATCATTCACTTTTTTCATTTATCTACAGGGATATGCATGTGTGTTTTATACCACCACTGCACATTGCATAAAACGACACTGTGTATAGTGTGTGAACGCGCGCATAACATCTTGCACACACGTAAAATCCCATCACCAACTTTCGGAAGAGAAGGCCAGTTTGGCTGTTGGTAGGATGACACGTTACACACAGCATGCACCTTGCATGAGAAAGGGAAAGAATGAAGGAAGGAAGTAAACGGAGAGAACGATATTGAGTTGAATGGACTGGATGACACGGGAAACGACTGAACGAAGCGCCAGCTGGCAGCTCTTCAGTCGGCACTACCCAGGTAGGCAGCCCGTGGTGTGAATTGTAAAGCGCTTAGAGCTTGGTCTCTAGCCGAGAATAGGCGCTATATAAGTATTCATTACAATAAAAAAAAAAACCCCAATAATAATGATAATAATAATGATAATGGGACACTCAGAGGCAGCCCACACAAAGGTCAGTCTCTTTACCACAGCTGCTACTGTTACGGCTGTTGCTGCTGCTCCTGCTGCTGCTGCTGTAATATTTATGTTCATACTCTTTCTACTATTACTGTTGCTACTACTGCTACCAGTGCCTATAACTACTGCTGCTACTATTACTACTGGTACTATTGCTTCCGCTAATACTGCTGCTGCTATTTCTACCACTGCTGCTGCTGTTGATGATGATACAACTTTTACTACTGTTGCCGTCTTTCCTACGGTCGCTTCTGCTTTTACTACAGCTGCTGCTGCTGCTACCGCCGCCACTACCATTTCTCACATAGCTCCTACACGTGACATAAGTAATACCCAGGTGCAGTTAGTGTCCAAAAAAAATCTCACACTGATGCTGACAGAGAGAAGAGAAGAAGAAGAAGAAAGAAGAAGAAGAAGAAGAAAGAAGAAGACGACGAAGACGAAGAAGAAGAAGAGAAGAAGAAGAAGAGAAGAAGAAGAAGAAGAAGAAGAAGAAGAAGAAAGAAGAAGAAGAAAAGGGTAGAGGACGTTTCTAGTCGTACCGTTCGACCATCAGCGCTCCAAGTTTTACCTGCTCCTTCAGAAAACACTTCGACGAAAACTTAAAGTTTCTGTTGTTGTTGTTGTTGTTGTTGTTGTTGTTATTTTAGAATGGAATCATCGGAAATTGAGTTGAGTAAGAGTGGGAGGGGAAGGAGGAGAAGGTGACAGTCACGTGTAAACCCCCCCCCCCCCCCCCCCCCCCCCCCCCCCCACCCCCCCCCCCCCCACCCCCCCCCCCCCCCCCCCCCCCCCCCCCCCCCCCCCCCCCCCCCCCCCCCCCCCCCCCCCCCCCCCCCCCCCTCCTCCGTCCCCAAATCCGTCCCTGGAAACGGGCCCTGGCGTGACCAGACTGACAGAGAATCAAAGGAAGCACGGCCTGTACACTGTCCGTTAGGGCTTGGAAGGCTTTCAGCCACACACCCTCTTTGCTGCCACCCCCCCCCCCCCCCCCTCTCTCCCCACCCTCCCGCTCTCTCATTCATTCCCGGCCAATTATTACCCCCTCCCCCCTCCCTCCCTCTCGCGCTCCCACCCCACCCCCACCCCAACCCCCGATCTCTGTCTTCCAGTTGCTCCGCCATGTTTTGGCAGCACACGTGATCGGCATTTGTGGCACCACCAACACTGTTCTTGCGCACCAAAGATCACAGGGTCTAGGGGAGACCACTGGACAACTGCACAAACCGCTAAGAAATTGCCTTGTATTAGGGTATAGCGGCGGTGTGCCGCGCGTGAAGTGTGCCCCTTATGAGAACTTGGACCCTGGAGTTTCTCTCTTGCCCGCCGCCCCCCACCTCGCTCTCTCTCTCTCTCTCTCTCTCTGTCTCTCTGTCTGTCTGTCTGTCTGTCCCTCTCTCTCTGTCCTTTATGTAAAGAATCAAAGGGAACCGAATCCCACTTCGTCATGTCCTGTCCCGCTCTCATGAGCATCAGAGAAAAGCATTAAAAAAGCCCAAATTCTACAGACGGCCATGTTTGTTTCAACTGAGCCTACTCTGTTCATCTACTTCTGCTGAAATTTTATTTTATTTTTTTTTTTTTTTGGCTTTGTTTTTCTTCAAAGCCTTTAAGTACAGAGAAATTTTCACTTCCTGAAATTGCTTTCCAATTATGTTTGTTTCGTTCCATAATTCAATTTCATTGATATAATGAATGTACTTGCGTGTCTTACATCCCTTCATTCGTGCCTTGGACTATTATATGAATAAATTATCTGGGTCTGAATCTCAGTCTGAATCTCTGTCTGTCTGTCTGTCTGTCTGTCTGTCTGTCTGTCTCTCTCTCTCTCTCTCTCTCTCTCTCTCTCTCTCTCTCTCTCACACACACACACACACACACACACACATATTCAAAATCAGTGTCACCTTATACGTACAGTGAGTGATAGGCACACGTAGGGCTGCCAGCACGTGAGAAAGAGAGGAAGAGGCGGAATTCGTGTCTAGCATGAGAAAAAAAAACAGATTTAGGTTATAGAAATCATCTTAACAAACTAATAACAACAACAAAAATGGAAAAGAAAGGGGGAAAAAAGAAAAGAAAAATAGAAGAAGAAGAAGAAAAAAAGGGGGGGAAATCGTAAAACTATGACAAACACGTCAAATACATCAACAACGTGGACAACATGTCGGCAAATCGTGCAGCAAGCTCCAACAACAGCGAGTGCCAGTTCCGGAGCTAAATACTCGCTACAGTGTTGGCAGATTACATCCTATAAACTAGATAGTTAACCCCCATCCCCACCCTCCAGGGGGGAAAAAGGTTACACGTGGAAGGGCCACAAAAACAGAAAACAGTAAAGATAGAGAGGAGAGAGACACAAGAAAAATTGAAGAAATGTAGAGAGTCAGTAAGATTGACTGAAAAAGAGTTCCCCGAAGTGGGAGTATGGCTGCCTTAATGGCGGATATAAAAAAAAATCCCGGTCATACACGCAAAACTCCACTCCCTTTGTTGGGTAGATGGGATTAATCCTTGTCTGTCTGTGCAGGGAGTGTCCGCAGGAGCATCAGCCTGCGTACGTAGAAAAAGAAAGAAAGACTGAAAAAGAGTACAATACAAGTACAGAATTTCGAGATGAGGGGTGGGGGGTACAGCATACACCGAAAGACCTCCCACATCATACTATGCTTTACCCATCCCCCCCCCCCCCCCCCCCCACACACACACACACACATGTACTACCATCCCCGGATTCCCCACACAATCTCATCAAATTCGTCCGCACTGTGAACACCGCTGACCACGTCACCATTAAAAGAAAACGGAGAAGATGAAAGACATGGAAGAGGGGGGGGGGGGGGGGGGGGGGGGGATGAGAGAAGAGGGACGTGGGGGGGGGGGGGGGGTGGAGTGGAGCACGGGCTGGAGCGGGAGGGGGGGGGTGAAACGATGCGTGCTCAAAGATACTCAGTATATCTGGCGGACGTGAAAACTACTCACGAGTCAATCCGCCGTGAGCGCCTCTCTGGCGGAGTGAACCCGGCGACCGGCCAACACCAGCTCGGAAACACCGTCATCAGGGGAGCTAACAGACCGGAGCGGAGACTACCTAATGAACAGCGCGGGTTACTTCCCCCTGGCTCATCAAAGGGGAGTAATTCCTGCAGTTGAGGCGATGTTTGTCTCCCTCTGTTTGTCTTTCGGCGTCAGGGCGCATCGTTTTCCCCCTTCCTCCCCACTCCACCACTCGCCCGGACTCCTAACTGACGGTTGAACAGAAACAAGACACAGCCTCAGAGAGGGTAAGGGAGGAGGGCGAGGGGAGAGAGAGAGGAGGTGAAGATTGACAACGGTGTGTAGAGCATGTACTGGACGTTGCACAGAGAGGGGGTTTTATGACTGTCAGAATTCACGAGTGGCTAGGCCTTGAGTCTCCGCGAGGAACCCGAGAGACAAATGAAGCAAAGAAACGAGTGTGAGACCAATTCAAAGCTACGTAAAAAGAATACGACTTCCTCTTCTAACTGATCTGGCAAGTGGAAGGCCGACTTTCTGATCGTTTCAAACTTAAAGCATAAAAAATGCTGTTCCACCAGACTTCGGAACAAACAAAAGACAAGACACAACATCACGCATTTCTATTTCTTTGCTCTACTTCAGGCAAGACAGACAACATTCAGGACAATGAAAACGAAGAACGAGCAATCACATCTCTCTTCTAAAATTGGGCGCAAAAAATCTCTCTCTCTCTCTCTCTCTCTCTCTCTCTCTCTCTCTCTCTCTCTCTCTCTCTCTCTCCAGATGCTAGGAAATAATCGTTTACACTGTTACCTGTGTCAGAAATATATGTGAAACGACCCTCTGAGTCGCCATTACATACACCGTTTAAAATACATAATCCTAATACAGAACACATGTTCAACATTTTCTTTCCGTACAAGTTGAGTACTTTATCTTGGGAAGATCTCACCATTTCGGGACTTTTGTTATTATTGTGACATACATGTAGATCACGCTCACTAATTTCCGGGGACAGGTTAGATGTCCTCGCATTAATATCACCACAGAGCAATAAATCAACATCACCTAAAGACATCACTTTATTCACAATACAGTCTTCTAGCAAGTCAATGCCATTGTCAAAATTATTTACAGAGTAATAAGGTGAATTGTCAGGTGGAACGTAAGTACAAGCCAGTAAGGTTGTTTTTCCAAGACCAAAAAAATTCTTTATCAAGCAAAAATAAAATCAAATACTCTTACAAGACCTTTTTGACTTATTAAGTAACCAGTTAACTTTGAGAGTGCTAGAAAGATTTGAATCTGATCACCTGCCCCTTGTATTGTACGCGAACGTCCGGAGTGAAAGGATGTATTCCAACATGAATATGCGTGTTCAAAATAACGAATTTATTGTCAAATATTGTTGGAACGAAGACTACGCTCGGCAGTTTATTTTTCCATGCAATCAGAAGATATACAGAACCAGTTATCAGCGGCTGAAGATCTGATACATGTGGATGTTAACAAGGCAATAGATCAATTCAATAAAAAATGTAAAAGATCAAGCTGAATGTATGGTGAAAAGAATACCAGTAAACAAAAATGTCACTCAAAATGATTGGTATGACCAGGAATGTGAACTTTATAAATGTAAAATGCGTAGAGACTGTTCAGAAAATTTTGTAATACGTTAGATAAAGAAGATGGAATTGAGTTTTGTATTGCAAGGCGTGAATACAAGAATTTAAACAAAAGGCAAAAGAAAGAATATAATGATAGCTTACTAAATGAACTCGTGAATTCTATTCAGAGTCAGAAATCTTTTGGGAACATATTCATAAAATATCTAGAAAGAGATCACAACCTTCAAATGATATTCCTATGCATGAATGGTCCCAACATTTCAAAGTTTGCTGGAAAAAGACGATGATGAGAATGTCATTGTGGAGGAAATGTTAACAGATGAGGACGGAGAGAGGAGTTTGTCTGCTTGACAGACCAATATATCTAAAGAGGAGATATTACTTGCTATACGAAAAATTGAAAAATGGTAAATCTGCAGGACCAGATGGTATGATTGGTGAGTTTTTTCAAGAATTCTGGAGAATGTAGTCTCAACTTTTTAGTAAAGCTATTTAATTTTCTGTTTGATTCTGGAATTTATCCTGATGGCTGGAAAGAATCTATAGTTCTGCCTTTATTTAAAAAGGGAGAAGTCAATGATGTGAATAATTACAGGGGTATCTCCTTGAGTAATATTTGTAGCAAATTGTATAGTTCTGTTATCAATAGTAGATTGGTGAATGGGTACGCATGAATGATATAAACAGGGGAACATCAAGCTGGGTTTAAAAAAAGGTTACTCAACAATTGATCATATATTTACACTACTAGCTGCCGTGCAAAAAAAAACAGTTTGTAAATAATCAGAAGTTGTATGTTGCCTTTGTTGACTTTGAGAAGGCTTTTGATTCAATCTCTCGTAAACTTTTATGGCCTATTTTGGTAAAAAAAAATGGAGTTAAAGGTAAAGTATTTCGTTGCGTGAAAAGTATGTATAGTGAAGTAAAAGCAAGAATACGATCAGGAGCAAAATTATCTGATTCCTTTATGTGTTCTCGTGGTGTTAAACAGGGTGATGTTTCTAGCCCCGTGTTGTTTTTTCGTTGTTTATAAACGAGCTAGCCCTGGAAATAATAGAAAATGGTAGGCATGGAGTGACTTTTGATTTTATAGAATTGTTATTTTTGCTGTTTGCTGATGATATTGTATTATTGTCCACGACAGTAATTGGTCTACAACGTCAACTTAATTCCTTATACTCTGCAGCCAAAGGACTTGAATTACAAGTTAACATGAAGAAGACTAATATTATTGTATTTCGTAAAGGTGGATACTTGGCAAAAGTTGAAAGATGGACCTATGGGAACGAGAGAGTCGTTGTAGTTAATGCATATAAATATCTAGGAATATACTTTACAACTAAACTCAGCTTTAATTATGCATGTCAAGATATCGCAAACAGAGCAAAGAGAGCAATTGTAGTTATTCTTCATATTTTGTACAAACTGGACTGTAATTCATTTAGTATTTTTACGAAGCTGTTTGACTCACAGGTTCAACCAATTCTGCAATATGGAGCTGAAATCTGGGCTTTCGAAAAAAAAGTATGGCCATAGAGAAAGTTCACCTGTATGCATTGAAGCGTTTCTTAAATGTTGATATGAGAACTCCAAATGATATGATTTATGGAGAACTCGGAAGATATCCAATTTACCTGAACTCCTATGTAAAATGTATTAAATACTGGCTGAAGTTAACTAGAATGCATGAAGATAGGTTACCCTTTAAGGCATACAAAATGTTGATGTTCTTGGATAATAATGGAAAGAAGACATGGGCTTCTAGTGTGCGACAATGTTTGAATTCTTATGGATTTGGGTTTGTTTGGGATAATCAGGGCGTTCAAAACATATCTGGATTTTTAAAATGTTTCAAAGACAGGATAATTGATTGTAGATGGCAAAACTGGCATGATCATGTTAATCATAGTGATAGATTCTTACAGTATAGACTCTTTAAGACAACGCATGAGTTAGAACCATATGCCAACGTGAAAATGAATCGATACATTATGAGCACATTAGCAAAGTTTAGATTTGGTGTTTCTGATCTCGCTTGTCATCGTTTCAGATATTACAACTATGCCGAAGGCGAATTTATATGCCGTTTGTGTGGTTTAGCTAAAGAGGATGAAGTTCATTTTTTGTTGTGCTGTCTGTGTTTACATGATCTTAGAACCAAACTTATTTCAACCTAAGTATTTTACTGAACCATGTCATTTTAAGGTAATATTACTGTTGTCGTCAAGAAAAGAAAAACATTATCTGCAATCTGGCTATGTTTATTTATGAAGCACAAAAAAAGACTGCGTGCTGTTGTGCATTAACTTTATTTGACTTTGTATATTTTCATAATTGCTGTGGATAGGTTTATAATGTGTAATGTCATAGGTGTAAGTTGCAGTGTACGATTGTGTAATGCCCCCCTTCAGTATGGGGCCATGGCCTTAAATCTGAATAAATAACCCCACAATGAGGAGTTTGCACTGAATCACTATATGAATCACTATATAATCATGTAAGCGTTTTGAGGCCTACCATAAATTTTGAGACAGCATTTAATATCAAACTGATCCGCCTTGGCTTAAGGCTTTGTCAGACCAATCGACATAGGCTAGAACATCAAGGCTAAACTGAAATGTTGTTATGCTCTGCATAGTTATGTGGGGGACTGTTTCAGTCTTGACAAATAGCGTAACACCATCAGTCTCCAAAATCCCTCGAAGTCGGAGCGTGGCTGCCCATGTGGCAGAGTAATAATAAAAACAGTCACACACGTAATGTTCTCATCCCTGCTGATGCATTTGTACCATAGTGTTCAAGTACTTCGGCTGTTTGGATGATCCCTGGAGTCTTTTAGCCAGGATACGACAACACCAACAACTTATCAAAGTGATAATTGATTAAAAGAACAGCTCCCCACCAATTATTTCCCTTGTTTGGGGGATTTTCACTGATGAAATCACAAAGAATCTTCAAATACATGACCTTCCCCATAGCTGACGTCACATTTCAGGCCTTTGCACTCACGCGTGGCCCTATCTCTGCGCCAGCTGGAAACCCCTAAATAGTCCCATTCCTTTGATTTTAATCTGTCTACTTGGAACCACCTGGCTTGTACCTTGATGGCCATATGAAAGAAAATGAGGAGAATCAATGTTCCGACACATTAAGAATTCTCAAAACGATCTAATTGCGCCAGTCTGTAAATACTCTCTACTCCTTAAGCAAGGCCTTAGCGCATTAATTTTGGGTGTGTAGCCTGAGTCGTGTCCGCTTCAAGCAACCAGAGCCAGGCGGAGAGCTGAGACACGCAAAATGAAGCAGGAGAAAACAGAATGCAAACTTTGCCCACAGAAAAAGGCAAGGCAGCCTTCACTTTGCCCACGAAAAAGAAAAAAAGGAAGGCAGCCTTCACTTTGCCCACGAGAAAAAGGAAGGCAACCTTCACTTTGCCAAAGAGAAAAAGGAAGGCAACCTTTCACTTTGCCCAGAAGAGAAAAAGGAAGGCAAACGGAAAAAGGAAGGCAACCTTCACTTTGCCAAGGAAAAAAGGAAGGCAACCTTCACTTTGCCCAAAAAAGGAAGGCAACCTTCACTTTGCCAAAGAGAAAAAGGAAGGCAACCTTCACTTTGCCCACGAGAAAAAGGAAGGCAACCTTCACTTTGCCAAAGGAGAAAAAGGAAGGCAACCTTCACTTTGCCAACGAGAAAAAGGAAGGCAACCTTCACTTTGCCAAGGAGAAAAAAGGAAGGCAACCTTCACTTTGCCAAAGAGAAAAAGGAAAAAGGAAGGCAACTTTCACTTTGCCAAGGAAAAAAGAAAAACTTTGCCAAGGAAAAAGCAACCTTCACTTTGCCAAGGAGAAAAAGGAAGGCAACCTTCACTTTGCCAAGGAGAAAAAAAGGCAAGCTTCACTTTGCCAAGGAGAAAAAGGAAGGCAACCTCACTTTGCCAGGGAAAAAAGGAAGGCAACTTTCACTTTGCCCAGGAGAAAAAGGAAGGCAACCTTCACTTTGCCCAGGAGAAAAAGGAAGGCAACTTTCACTTTGCCCAGGAGAAAAAAGGAAGGCAGCCTTCACTTTGCCCAGGAGAAAAAGGAAGGCAGCCTTCACTTTGCCCAGGAGAAAGAGGAAGGCAGCAACTTCACTTTGCCAAGGAGAAAAAAAAAGGGAGGCAACTTTCACTTTGCCCAGGAGAAAAAGGAAGGCAGCCTTCACTTTGCCCAGGAGAAAAAGGAAGGCAGCCTTCACTTTGCCCTTGGGTTTATTCTTCCTTTCCCCTGCCCAGTATCTTTCATGTTTCTGACACCACCGATAGCGAAGCCCTTTGTGTCCACATTCCCACAATTCTTCCGCCGCTGAAGGTGGCTGGTGTCTGTTCACGCACGTGACAACAATCAGTGGACGCACGTGACAACAGTCAGTTGACACGCGTGACCACAATCAGTTGACACATGTGGCACCAATCAGCTGACACACGTGACAACGATAAGTTGGCGCACGTGACACCAATCAGCTAAGACACGTGACAACAACCAGTTGACACACACGCGACAGCAATCAACGGACACACGTGACAACAACCAGATGACACACGTAATGACAATCAGCTGACACACGTGACGACTATCAGTGACACACGTGACACCAATCAGCATATGATATATGACACAATGTGACACGTAGACCCACAGACGCTCTACTGTTCTCCATGACGAAGCAATGGATTGCTAGACGCGCTCTGATAGGGAAACCTGAGTCCCAGCGACGGGTGAAGAGGAGATCTTCACCAGGGACTGGACCACAGCGCGCGGACCGTCCGGTTTGTGAGTGTGGTCATTCAGATCAGTCAGTTGGACAGCTGAGAAACCTCCGTATGGACATGCTGGTCGGTGTGGAGGAGAGGAGGAGAGGAAGGGGAGGACGGGCAGTTTTCTTCGTGTGGTGAGGAGAAACAGCAGAGGGGACAACTCGGACACAGAAGAGGCCGCACCGAAAGGAAATCCTGATTTGGACATAACAACGTGACAATGCGCTGTTGAGACGGGCAAACAAGATTTTGCTCACACAGACGTTGCCATGTCATGGTGATTGTTGTGCTCTGCTTTCTACGAATTTTTTTTTTTTTTTTTTGTTCATTTGCTTCCACAAGGTATTTCTTTCTTTTTTTTTTCTTTTTCTTTTTTTTTTACTTTTTGTTTGTTTTGTGTTAATTAAAGCACATTCCACGTCCCTCCTGCTCCCTATTGTGTATAGGTTAAAAGAACCTAATCACAATAAATCCTTCGTATCCGTGTCGTATTCTTCTTCTTCTTCTTCGTACACCTCACAGCGTCAGCCCAGCCTCGTTGATAATAAAAGCCGTTTTCTCCAGGTCTTGTCGGCAGCCGTGGAGCTTCGTGTGCAGCGGAGTCAGCGTTGGCCACACAGTTTCTCTCAGTCGTTTGAGAAGGGGACAGGTCTGTAAGATGTGTTCTGGTGTTTGGGTCTTCAAGACCACAGGAGCAGGAGGAGGAAGGCGCCAGCTTCAGCTTCCTATGCAGGTGGTCATTGAGTCGGCAGTGGCCAGTTCTAAGTCTCATAATGACCACCTGCTCCTGTCTCTCCAGAAGATGGAAGGCATCCCTTGTGGGTTGTGGATCCGTGTCGTCTGTATTGTATATCGTCTCTCTCTCTCTCTCTCTCTCTCTCTCTCTCTCGTCTCTCTCTCTCTCTCTTTTCATGAGATTAATTCAATATTAATATCAATCTCATCATGAGCCATTCAATGACTGTATCACGTCTTTCTTTGCTGTCTTCTGCTTGCTTTTTTGGTGCTACTTTTGCATAATGTCATACACCCGTACATCAGGGGTCCATTGAATAAACCGTCCGGATCTCTCTCTCTCTCTCTCTCTCTCTTCTCTCTCTCTCTCTCTCTCTCTCTCTCTCTCTCTCTCTCTCTCTCTGTTAGTTACTCCAGTTGACACGTTCCATACCACCAAGGACAGACGGTATATAAACGCTCCAGGACAGAAGCCTGTATACCACGACACAGCCACCACCAACATGGCGACACGATAAAGACACCTTAAAGAGCATTTTTCAATTTCTGAGTCAGGGACAAGCAGGGTTCGACCCTCTGACCGCCGACTTAGTTGCTGTACCACTGAGCCCAATAGACACCCCACCCACCCCCAGTTTTCTCACACACCCCTCCCCTCCCTCCTCTCACCGTTGTATTTGTATAATGTGCTATGGACAACGCACAGATTCAACAGAGAGTACGCGTGCGTCAGACAATGAGACATTTGTATGGTGCATTATTTGCTCCAAATTATCGTATTATCGATGGACCCCCCCCCCCCCCCCCCTTCCCCCCCGGTGTTCTCGTGTGAAATCACTAATTTTCTTGCTTCGTAATAATTATTTTCTCGCCTTACGACTGGAGGCTTGAGCCATAGCTTGACATCATTTAGAAAACAAGGATTTATACTAATGAAGACAACAATCAAAGGTCATAAAACACCGTGAAAAAGATATGCCTGAGGAAAGCGGGACATCTGACTGAAGAAAACAGTATATATGACTCACGGAAACAGTCTGACGAAAACAGCAATGATGTCTCCTGAAAATGGAAATGATGCTTCAGGGAAACAATTGTTATGACTGATGAAAACAGTCATTATGACTCATGAAAACACTAATTATGACTGTCGAAAATAGTAATTTTACTCATGAGAATGGTCATTATGACTTATGAAAAAAGTCATTATGACTCATAAAACGGTAATGATGACTGATTGAAACAGTCATCATGACTCATGAAAAGTCATTATGACTCATTAAAAACGGTCATCAAGACGGATGAAAACATAATTTGACTCATAAAACAGTACATATGATTTACGGAGAGAGTAATTATGACTCCTAAAACAGTAATTACACTCACGAAAACAGTAGTAATCATGACTCATAAAACAGTAATTTGACTCAAACAAACACTAATTATGACTGATGAAAACAGTCATGATGACCCCCTGAAAAGTCATTATGACTGATGAGAACAATCATTATGACGAGTGAAAATAGTCACCTGAATGATCGTGAAAACAGTTATTCTAATTAAAACAGTCATTATGACTTATGATATGAAAACAGCAGTCACGATTCATGAAAACACTTATCAAGACTTTTGGAAACAGTAATTATGATCTAGGGAAACAGTAATTGTGGCTGGAGAAAACAGTATGTGTCGTGAAAATGATAATCTTGACTTCTGAAAAAATGTTGCTTGATAGCATGATTTTAACTGATAAAAAAAACAGTACACATAGTCAGTAATTATGACTTATGAAAACGGTAATCATGATTCATGAAAACAGTAATCATGACCGATGAAGACAGATACGTATGGCTGATGAAAACTGTAAATATGACTGGTGAAAACTGTAAATATGACTGATGAAAACTGTAAATATGACTGATAAAAAGTGTAAATATGACTGATAAAAAGTGTAACTGTGACTGATGAAAAGTGTAAATATGGCTGATGAAAAGTGTAAATATGGCTGATGAAAAGTGTAAATATGACTGATGAAAAGTGTAAATATGACTTATGAAAACTGTGATCATGGAAAGATAAATCACGACTCATGAAAACAGTGATCATGATGATGAAAACAGTAAATATGACTGAAGAAAACGTTAAATCAGTATGACTAATGAAGAAAAGTAAGCATGACCCCATGAACACTGATCATGACATAAGAAAACAGCTAATTCTCTCTCTCTCTCTCTCTCTCTCTCTCTCTCTCTCTCTCTCTCTCTCTCTCTCTCTCTCTCTCTCTCTCTCAGGAAAAATACCTTGTTCGTAAAGAAAACACGATTATAATCTTCTGAAGCCTACATTTCCCCATACTTATACCTTGCCTGTAGGGTTGATTTACCGGGTATCTCATGCATTCTGCACAAGAACACACGACGTATGCCGGGCGCATCTATCAACTATAGTTAGTCTGTGCTTAGAAGGGTTTCCGCATGTTAAAAACTCCTTGGTAGTGACGCGAGAGGGGTAATGGTTAAGATGTGGTTGACTGGAAGCAAACGTGTGTGTGTGTGTGTGTGTGTGTGTGTGTGTGTGTGTGCGCGCGTGCGTGCGTGCGCGCGTGCGAGTGTGTGCGTGCGTGCATGTTTGCGTCTGTATGTGTGTGTGTGTGTGTGTGTGTGTGTGTGTGAGAGAGAGAGAGAGAGAGAGAGAGAGAGGGGGGGGGGGGGTCCGTGCGGCTGTGGATACTACTATGATAGCTACGAATTTTTGCATGCTTAAGTGTCCAGTTCTTTATAACCTCTCTCGCTGCTCCCTCCCTCCCCCCCCCCCCCCCCCCCCCCCCCCCCCCCCCCCCCCCCCCCCCCCGCCTGTCCTTCCCCCCTCCTCACTGTGTCCTCACTCCCACCTCCATTCCCACCTAACAAGGTTAACAGTCGGTGCCAAGTGCAAGGTTAACAGTCGGTGCCAAGTTGCAATTAAAGATATTTGTTTATCCCCCCCCCCCCCCCCCCCCCCCCCCCGGCTCGCGCACCAAAAAAAAAAGTTCAAACACGCACGTGTTGCACTGAGTGCATGTGCAAGTGTTTGACTTTTCTTCTTTTTTTTTTCTAGGTGAATTAAAAAGAAAGGGGATGGAGAGAGAGAGAGAGAGAGAGAGAGAGAGAGAGAGAGAGAGACAGAGAGAGAGAGAGAGTCTAGTGGTTTCATCTTATTAATTCACCTTCGGTATTGTCTCACTTAAGTTTCAGGTTCAAAACGGAGTGACTGAGGGCGGATCTTATTAGTTTCGGGTTTTTTTTTTTTTTAATTTCTAATCCTTTGTCACAAGTTTTCTGTCAAAAAGAAAATCAATTTCATCTGACTGATAAGCAGTAAATGAAACGGATCAGATTTACTGAGAAAATGTCGAACTAGTAGCATTGTTTAAAGTGGAAAAAAAAAAAACCGATTGCTGAAGACTTTAACGAAAGAGTTCGACCTATAATGACGGCGCCATGTCTGGTTGTCTAATTGCCGAGAAAATGCCAAAGTTATTGTTTCATGCACACACACACACACACACACACACACACACACACACACACACACACACACACACACATACAGGCGCGCGCGCGCGCAGGCGATTACACACACACACACACACACACACACACACACACACACACCACACACACACACACACTCGCACACACACACACACACACACACACACACACACACACACACACACACACACACACACACACACACGGGCGCGCGTAGAGAGAGAGAGAGAGAGAGAGAGAGAGAGAGAGAGAGAGGGAGCGAGAGAGAGAGAGAGAGAGAGAGAGAGAGAGAGAGAGAGAGAGAGAGAGAGAGAGCCGAAGAAATGTAATTTCCTACACACCTTTGTTAATAAAAGGTGTGTGCAGATGTCGCTCCCCCTCCCCCCCTCCCCATTAGTGACCGATTGCATACTGTATTCCCCAGTGAAACAAGGTGTTCAGGCCAGCCATGTTCAGACCATGTTTCAGGCCGGCCATGTTCAGGCCATGTTCAGGCCGGCATGTTCAGGCCATGTTCAGGCCATGCCATGTTCAGGCCATGTTCAGGCCGGCCATGTTCAGGCCATGTTCAGGCTGGCCATGTTCAGGCCATGTTCAGGCCATGTTCAGGCCGGCCATGTTCAGGCCAGGCCATGTTCAGGCCGGCCATGTTCCATGGCCGGCCATGTTCAGGCCCATGTTCAGGCCGGCCATGTTCAGGCCATGTTCAGCATGTTCAGGCCATGTTCAGGCCGGCCATGTTCAGGCCGGCCATGTTCAGGCCATGTTCAGGCAGGCCGGCCATGTTCAGGCCGGCCATGTTCAGGCCATGTTCAGGCCATGTTCAGGCCCATGTTCAGGCCATGTTCAGGCCAGCCATGTTCAGGCCGGCCATGTTCAGGCCATGTTCAGGCCAGGCCATGTTCAGGCCATGTTCAGGCCATGTTCAGGCCATGTTCAGGCCATGTTCAGGCCATGTTCAGGCCATGTTCAGGCCATGTTCAGGCCGGTCATGTTCAGGCCATGTTCAGGCCAGCCACGTTCAGGCCGACCATGTTCCTGGTCGAATGACACGTCATGAAGTCCACTTCGCCGGACATGTTTCTTCCGTCCATTTTTCGTTTCGTTTTTTTTTTTTTCGTTTCGTTTCTTTTCCAGGGTTAGAAGAACACTTTACACGTCTGAAACCGCCATTGAATGACGCAGGAAACTGTAAAAAAAGTCGAACCGAGTCCGATGTTGACTAAGTAGATAGTTTAAAGTGAGTGAGGTGATTGCAGATGAAATCGAAACACATTTTAAAACATCTTGTAATTTGTGTGTCCCTGTTGTTTGGCGGGCGTATTGATTTTTTTTTCATATGATTTTTCTTATAGGCTAAAACGTTGGCTGTCTACTTTCTACACACAGAAAAAACATCAGTCTTTCTTTTTTGTAATTGCTTCTTTCTTTATCAGATGTTGACTAAATAGAGATGCTACAACGTCGGCTGACAACACGCATACAGAAACAAAAATCGGTCTGTCTTTCGGTCTTTAACTCTCTTCTTCTTTTTTCTTTAAATCCCTAGTTTTGTTTGTTCAAGTCATTGGAGACTGAAGGATCGATGAATACCTGCACCCACTTTCCTCTACAGAACAATAGATAGGTTCAGGGGAAGAGGTGGGGAGGGGAAGGGGGGTGTTACCCAAGAAAGACAATAACATAGGAGAACAGACAGAAAGGAACCAAGGAGACAACAAAAGGCACATGAAAACTATGCGGCATATCCAACCCAACTGTTACCATTGACAACAAAGGCACATGAAAACTATACGGCATATATCCCCCCCAACAATTATCATTGATAACTCTAAATTCTCCACGCCCATCAAACTGTGGGGCGAACACACCACTTCCAAATGCTGTAAGAGCGCAAAATGACCAACCTGGCAAAACACTTCTCCATCGTTCTGGCACACGTGGAATTCGACTATTCCCGGAGCGGAAGTTGCCGTTAATGAATTAGGATTGGTTGACTCACGACTCGGTTCAAACAGCACTTATTTTTCACTGTTCACCTGTTAAGGCGATTTCTGGTGTGCGGGCACTCAACAGGTCTGCAAGAGTAGATTTAATCTCTGGGTTATAATCCTTTCTGAGGACGTTACCTTCTAAGCATCACGGGAATGAAAATAATAATCGCGGTTCCTTCTGCCGTTTAGTTTTGAACGGTAACGCGTATATCGTTTGTCTTAAGATGCTGAGGATTTGAAACGGCCAAAGCTGATTAAGGTTGGAGAGTAAACATTCGAAAGACGTGACTGTTTTCTGTGCTTGTAAAAACAGAACAATAAAGCTAAAAGGTAATTAGGGTGAAAAAAAGTATTTCTTGACCATCAGCACTTGAATGCTACATTTATCTTGTTTGGATCAAAGGAGAAGTGGATCTGACGTGAAAAGTCGCTGAACAAGACAGTAGACTTTTTATTTTACCCTTTGTCTTTCGTTCTTATTCTAATCGGGCTACGAGATTCAACAGATCGTGTAAACTCCCTTGCCGTTGGTGAAAGAGTTGTCGGTATTTACCACTAGATTAGACTGTTTGCGCTTTGTCTGTACTTTTCACACACGCCCCTCCCCCCTCCCCACCTCCTCCCTCCCCCATCCCCCCTCCACCCCCCCCATCCCCCCCTCACCCCCCACCCCCCCTCCCATCTTTTGAATATCTCTATCTTGTCATATAGACCTGTAGTAATCCGGTACATGTCGGGCAGCACTTTTGCATGACGTCGGTCAACTTCCTTAAGACTAGTGGGACGTTTCCTTGTTGCGGTACCCCCAGACAAGTTAGGTGTTTCAGAGCTCAGCTGGCTGTGTGTGTTTAGTGCCAGAGGCGTCATCAGAGCTGCTGAACATGTCAGCCACGCACAACTTGGAGAGGCCAGGCTCCATTCCTTCACGATGTCCTGACTGTCCTGCCACTGACAGACCCACGTCAAACACACACTGCTAGCCTGCTGCGTTTCCAGTGCACGAGCGTGTGTGTGTGTGTGTGTGTGTGTGTGTGTGTGTGTGTGTGTGTGTGTGTGTGTCTGTCTCTCTCTCTCTCTCTGTATGTGTGTGCGTGTGAGAGTGAGAGAGAGAGAGAGACAGACAGACAGAGAGACAGACAGAGACAGAGAGAGCGAGCACGTATACATGTATTTGTATGTGTGTGCGCGTGCATGTGCGTGCGTATGTGTATGGTACAGAGAGACAGAGACATATGTGTGTGCGTGCGTGCGTGTGCGTGTGCGTGTGTGTGTGCATTGTATTTGGGTGTGTCAGTGTAAGGGGTGGAGGCAAGGTGAGGGGGGCGGTAAGGGCGGGTGGGGGGGGGGGGGGGGGGGGGAAGAAGGGCCGAAGAAGAAGGTGCGCGGGAATATGACCAGCGCGCGGGAGAGGGACGCTACTCATCGACTCATCATCGCTATGTCACATGAACGTTGACCGGATAGCCCCCCGAGACTGACCTTTGCCCCGCACAGGATTATAATATTGCCCACCTGCCAGACTCGTGGTGATTTGTCACTGTGCTGGACTCGGCCTACCAGACATTGCCTCCTATCTTATCAACTCCATGAGTGACGTCGTTGGATTTAGCTGGGGCGACTGACATACCCCGTGTGGGTCGTGTGATGTCAGAGTGGGGGTTGCTGAGTTTTACAGCGCGTGAGAGGATTACATCGCGACACAAGTGTCTTGCCAATCGCCACAGTTAGGACTGGGCACTACATCACTGTATACTCCATGTCAACGTTTTGAGACCGTTTCATAAGACTGAGCCTGCAGTTTAATGTAAACTGATCCCTGATCAAAAGAACAACTGCCCACTAATTATGTCCCTTTTTTCGGGGAGGGGGGGGGGGGGGGGGGGGGGGGGGATTTCTACCAATCGCAT
This sequence comes from Conus betulinus, assembly GCA_016801955.1. Lineage (NCBI taxonomy): Eukaryota > Metazoa > Mollusca > Gastropoda > Neogastropoda > Conidae > Conus > Conus betulinus. The sequence goes on along the minus strand of JADBJO010002572.1, from coordinate 41,755 downwards.
CATGCACAGTCTGCGAATGCATGACCTTCCCCTTAGTTGACGTCGCCTGTCAGGCCTTTGCATCCACCTGTGACCCTGTCTTTGCGCCTGCCTGGAAGCCTACAAAATGAAATCCCCCATTCCTTGACTTTAATCTGTCTGCTTGGAACCACCTGACCTGTACCTCGACGGCCATAGGAAAGAAAACGAGGAGAAAAACAACTTTCAGACACTATAAAAATTCTCAAAACAATCTGATTGCGACAGTCTATAAATACAGGACTCCTCAAGCAAACCTTGGCGCGTTAATTTTTGGCGTGCAGCCTGAGGGGCAAGGCACGTGACACGACGTGACACGACGTGCACTCTTGTGACACAGCACTTCATTGTCCAGCCACTGTGCAGTCCTTAAGAGAACCACGTCCATACCACAGCACACAGCGCCACCATGTTGTGTTCTGTTTCTCTGCAGTTTATTGAGGCTGCACACCAAAAATTTATGCGTCAAGGTTATTAATCGATGGGGAATGGGTTCACAATTTCAGTCAATCAATGCTGGTTCACAATTATCATTTAGCATTTAGCATTAAAATGCTGGCTCACAATTATCAGTTCAGCATTAAATGCTGGCTCACAGTTATCAGTTCAGTTCAGCATTAAATACTGGCTCACAATTATCAGTTTAGCATTAATAAATGCTGGCTCACAATTATCAGTTTAGCATTAAATGCTGCACAATTATCAGGTTCAGCATTAAATGCTGGCTCACATTATCAGTCAGCATAGTAGCATTAAATGCTGGTTCACAATTATCAGTTCAGCATTAAATGCTGGTTCACAATTATCAGTTCAGCATTAAATTCACAATTATCAGTTCAGCATTAAATGCTGGCTCACAATTGTCATTTAGCATTAAATGCTGGCTCACAATTAAATCAGTTCAGCATTAAATGCTGGCTCACAATTGTCATTTATCATTAAATGCTGGCTCACAGTCAGTTAAAAATGCTGGTTCACAATTATCAGTTTAGCATTAAATGCTGGTTCACAAATATCAGTTCAGCATTAAATAAATTATCAGTTCAGCATTAAATGCTGGCACACAATTGTCATTTAGCATTAAATGCTGGCTCAGAATTGTCAGTTCAGCATTAAATGCTGGCTCAGAATTGTCAGTTCAGCATTAAACGCTGGCTCACAATTATCAGGTCAGCATCAAATGCTGGCTCACAATTATCAGTTCAGCATTCACAATTATCAGTTCAGCATTAAATGCTGGCTCACAATTTTCAGTTCCACATTAAATGCTGACTTTTGGCAAGCGTCAAAGCGTTTACATGGATTATGTAGTGCGAAATTCTCATTGTGGATTGTGGCCCGACTTCATCACTCCAACCTTCGATTGGGGCCTGTCTGTGTTGTTTCAGCCTCCAGTAAAGGAGAGTTACCAGGGGCGGATCATTGGATGGAAAGGGTGGGATTGTGTTGTTTCAGTCTCCTATAAAGGAGAGTTACCAGGGGCGGATCAGGGGATGGGAAGGTAGGCATGGGGGTGGGTCTTAGTCTCAAAGCGCTCTTTAAGAATATTCTGGCGGGGGTAGGGGTGGCGGGGGGGGGGGGGGGGGGGGGGTGAAATAAAGATTAAAAATATAATAATGATAATAATCCTGGTAGAAAACACAATCTCAAGTGATTGCTCGTTCTTCGTTGTCATTGTCCTGAATGTTGTTTGTCTTGCCTGAAGAAGACCAAAGAGGTCGAAACGCGTTGTGTTTTATCTCGTAATTTGTTTGTCTTTCGTCCGGTGGAATATATATATATATATATATATATATATATATATATATATATATATATATATATATATATATATATATATATGTGTATATAGATATATATATATATATATATATATATATATATATATATATATAAATTCTTTTAACTCCCGGCAGTTCTTTCCCTTGACTTTGTTTCATCTCTGGTGATTGAAGGTTTTGTGTGTGTGTGTGTGTGTGTGTGTGTGTGTGGGGGGGGGGGGGGGGGGTTGCGGAAATTATCACATCTAAAGTAATGTATTTCGTTATGAATGTAACAGTTTACTAAAACAAGCCTAAACAAATACATTTACCAAGGAAACAAAAGTTATCTGAGAAATTTCAACATCAATGCAAAGTTTATACTGGAAAGAATGTGAAAAATTGAAAAAAAAAAAAAAAAAAAACTCGAGAGTGAAGTTGCAAAGTGAGACGACTGCAGGCGGAAATCTAAACAAATCTTAAATAAATATATTAGTGAACCGCAAAGAGAAACGTGGACAAACGAGTCACATGACAAGACACGACGCGTTTCGACCTCTTAGGTCTTCTTCAGGCAAGATACAAATAGGACACCGCGTCGTGTTTTGTCTTGTGACTCGTTTGTCCACGTTTCTCTTGGCGGTTCGCTAACATTTATTTAAGATTTGTCGAGAGTTAAGTTTACCTCCTGAGAGATTCTGTCTAGATGTCGAACTGAGGAGAATGTTAAAGTAGCCGGCATGGTACCCCTACTCTCGTCTCTTCATGCCCCTCTTTCGCTTATCTGTTTTAAATGTTTTGTTTTTATGGAAAAACTCTAAACATGTTCGGAAATGGAAAACAAAACAAAGGAGCTACCAAAACACCCCTCCCATCCCTCTGGGACCAAATCGGTGGCCCCTGATCACAAAGGAGCTAATAAACATCCTCCTCCTACTCCTCCTGGACTAAATGAATCGCCCCTGATCACAACACGTATCCTCGGCGATTAAAATCATTGGGTTGACGATCCGCCCCCCACCCCCACCCCCACCCCTCCCCCCTTTCCTATCTGCGACTTTCACTCTTTGTCCGAGACTCTCTACTCGAAGGGTCTGTCAAGTTGATGGTCTGTAGGTTTCCCCCACCCTCACCCCCACTCCCACTCCTCTGCCTTACCTCCCTTCTCCCACGCTGGGTGCGCGTGCAAGGTGGCGATTGCCCCTCACCAGTTTGGACTCCACACCACTGGAGGCCGGTTATTATCTGCTTATCTCCCTTTTCTCCCTCCACACGTTCCCCTCCTCCCCTCCCTTTTTAGTAGAGTGGCTGTGCTGTGTTCCAGATGGTGTGGTGTATCAGAGAGTTGTGGCGAACAGATCTGTGTCGTCTGCAGGGGAACCACCTGACGGCAAGAGTCTGTGATAAGTTCGTTTATTGTTTGATTGGTGTGTGTGTGTGTGTGTGTGTGTGTGTGTGTGTGTGTGTAAGAACAAGAACATATGTTACTGTCATGAAAACCCAGAGGTTTTGTGGGACACAGATGATCAGGTTTAAGACATTCAATTTAACTAATTCCAACATCGTCACACCTTGCAACATAAGTAGCTTTAAAGGAAAAATAAAAAACATAGCGTGAATCAGGGTCTGATTAAATGTTCTCTCTCCGAAGAGAGAAACCACACCAGGATATACTGCGCAGGTACAGGTTGGAAGCAGCCCAGTAACATGATCTCTGAGGGTTTTTTTCACTTTAGTCTGTAAAGGAGAATCGGTTGTTGTGATCTTCGTCATCAGGTCGTAACGTTGTTGGTCAAATAATTGACGGTCATCGTGAAAATGTAGTTCGTCCTCAACAACGTGGCATGTTGTGCATAATCTGACTTCTCTGTCAGTCTTTGTACAACGGCCCCTCTCAATCTGGAGTTCATGGGCGCTTATTCGTAATGTAGTTAATCTATGTGTGTCAATGCGTTGCTCCAAATAAGTCGCCTGTTTTTATTCAATAGCAACTGTGGCATAAAATGTGAGCTTGGGTGTGTTTTCATTCTTTAGTTTCCTCCAGAAGTCAACATGAAACGTTTCCAGTTTCGCATTGATTATGAACTTCAGGAGAGTCACGCTAAGTTTCCCAGATGTGCTGTAATCCTGTCGTTGACAAGGTTGTCGCATAAACTTCCTCCATTTGTGTTCTTTGGTGTCCCGAGAGATCATTGACCCATAAATCTGTCGTTGATAAAAGTCTTGGTCTAACTCTAAAATGTGTATTCAGAATGCGATGATCTGGGTTATCACTAGTAATCGGGAATCTCCCCAGTTCGCCCCAAAAATCAGTAATGCCATAGCTTTTGTATCGACTCTTAATAACATGCAGAATTTAATGAGTGCAGTTACATGTGGGAATTAATTTGCAAGGTAGGTTTTGAACAAATTCTGCAATTTCTTTTCTTGACATCTGTCGTCATTTTCTTGGTAAGAGGATGGGAACCACATGTCCGACCCATAAGTGATGATGGGAAAGACTGAAGAGTCAGACAGGATTGTAACTGTTCTCACATTTACATTTTGACCACAGAACGTTCTCTCCAAGGAATGTGCAGTGTGTGCGTATGTGTGTGTGTGTGTGTGTGTGTGTGTGTGTGTGTGTGTTTGTGTGTGCGCACGCGCGTGTGCTGTGTGTGTTTGTGTGTGTGTTTGTGTGTGTGGATATGTGTGTGCGCGCGCGCGCGCACGTACGCGCGCGCTGTGTGTGTGTGTAAGTGTAAGTGTGTGTGTGTGTGTGTGTGTGTGTGTGTGTGTGTGTGTGTGTGTGTGTGTGGTGTGTTTAGTCAGTACAACCTTGAGTTAATCTGACAATAAATTGGTTTCAGTCAGTCAGTGTGTGTTTGTGTGTGTGTGTGTGTGTGTGTGTGTGTGTGTGTGTGTGTGCGCGAGCGCGCAGGCGCATTCATGAGCGCATGTGCACGCGCGAAACCAAGCATTTTTTTGAAGAAAACACGGAAACCACACAGCTATTAACCGTCACAATGTTGCTTCATAAGTACTCTCTTTTGTTGTTTGTTTTCATGCTGTTGTTCTTTTCATGGTCATCCGCGCGCGCGTGTGTGTATTTGTAGCAGTCAAACGTGACTACCCGTGAAAATAGATCATTATAACATTGAAAACAAGCTATCATCTATAACAACGTGAACTCGCTGAAGTCAAAAGCCACCTATTAAAATGTACTCCTCTATTTGTGCCTCTACCCCTCTTCTACCACGAATGACCCTGTAGACGTCCTTGTCTTTGTTTTTTGGAGAATGAGGAAGTTGTAGGGAGAGAGAGCGAGGGTCTGTCGTTGTACAGCCCTATGCATGTGCATGTAGTGTGTGTGTGTGTGTGTGTGTGTGTGTGTGTGTGTGTGTGTGTGTGTGTGGCATTTTTATGTCTTTGTGAAACTCACCGAGCTTGAAGGAAAATTACAAGTGCTTTACAAGAAATCACTATCATTGAACAAACATTTTCTGCAGCAAAATATGCACCATCTTCAAGGAAAAGACGGCTGTTTACAGTTTTCACGTGAATACAGACATTATGAGTCATGGTTTTGTTTTCTTGATGACTCGATTTGGTTTCTTTAAGCATGATGAGGCAGTTAAAGGTTTAAACGTGTTCATTTATGAAAGCACATATCAGTTAAAGGACTAAAAGTGATCATTTTATGAAAACACATATCAGGTAAATGGTTGGAAAGTGATCTTTTTGAAAGCAAATATCAGTTAAAAGTTACACGTGACCATTTATGAAAGCACATGTCAGTTAAAGGGTATATACGTGATCATTTATAAAAGCATGTATCAGTTAAAAGGTTAAACGTGATCATTTATGAAAGCACATATCAGTTAAATGTTAGACGTGATCACTTATGAAAGCACATATCAGTTAAAGGGATAAAGGTGATCATTTGTAAAAAGCACATTGTTTCGAGTCAGAAAACTGTCAGCTAACGCTAACTCACGTGCGTGTACACTGGCATTATCGGTATCATTGCGGGCATAGCAGCCCTGGAAGAAGAGAGATAGGAATAGTACACATTTCATGAGACGAATCACAGGATTTTGCTGCTGATGGTGCGATAGTGGGGGAGGGAGGAGGTGAAGGGGAGAGAGGACTGTTGAGGGGAGGGGGGGGGGTAGGGGTACTTTGGGGGATGGATGTGGGGATAATGGCGGCTCATAGCATGGATTATGTGCATGTGGTACATTAAACTGGTCAGAAATAAAGCAACTAAGAAAACCACACACATACACAAAGCTCAATCAGAGACTAAAGCATTAAAATCTCCCTCCCCCCCTCCCTCCCCGCCCACCCCTGTCCCTCCTCCCCTTTTTTCTTCAACCTCTGTCCAGTTCATTTCTCTGCAGGCCCATCAATGAAGGAGTCGGGTCACGTGTGATTCTCATGTTTGTCCACGGGTCACGTGATTCCTCGTTGTTTGTCCACAGGTCAGGTGATTCCTCGTTGTTTGTTTACGGGTCACGTCATTCCTCGTTGTTGTCCACAGGTCACGTGATTCCTCGTTGCTTGTCCGCGGGTCACGTCATTCCTCGTTGTTTGTCCACAGGTCACGTGATTCCTCGTTGTTTGTCCACGTGTCACGTGAGGCCTCGATGTTTGTCAACTGTCTCCTGATTGGTCCTACTCCACAGTTGTTTCCGACTGCTGCTGTTATTGTGGGTCCTACCCCGTGACGGGAGATAAAGGGGGTGCACTCTAGAGGCATATAAACCTCGTTTGTCCCGAGGAGGGGGAGAACGAGGGGGTCTACGCAGTGAAGACACTCTGTGTGTGTGTGCGTGAGTTCTGACACACCCTGTTACCAGTCTGAGCGCTCTTTGGCAGTCAGCCTCCATTTACTCCAGGTATGTGCGTGCGGTGTGTGTGTGTGTGTGTGTGTGTGTGTGGTGTGTGTGGTGTGTGTGTGTGTGTGTGTGTGTGGTGTGTGTGTGTGTGTGTGTGTGTGTGTGTGTGTTTTGTTTCTGGCATTTTTCATGCAATGTTAACGTTTCTATGTGGTCACAACGACCGTCCTTTGATTTAGCTAAAGTCCCTATTAGGTGTAGTGTACGCCAATAATGTTTATTTCTCTTTAAACCAAAACACCGATGTTCCATGTAAGACATTTCCATTTAAGTTTGGTATTAACCGACTTTTATATAAAACAAAATGACGCGAGTACAGCAGTGCATATGACGATGAACTATGACTAAGTTAACCTTTGCGATGTTTGAATATGATCTGAATACCGATTATTGTCAAATAAAGCAGAAATATTAATAACAAGTTTGACAGAAATGATTGTGCATGTAAAAATAAGAGAGAGTGAGATATGTGAGGGTGGTAGGGGAGAGGAAGAGAGAGAGACTGATAAACTTGATTGGCATCAGATTCTACAGGCGTAGTGCCAAAGAAACTACTTTATAGTGACGAATGGAAAAATAATAAGTATACCTTAAACGGTTTGAGTATATACAAACAATTGTGCGCGCCGACGTGCATGTATGTGTGTGTGTGTGTGTGTGTGTGTGTGTGTGGTGTGTGAGAAGAGAGAGAGAGAGAGAGAGAGAGAGAGAGAGAGAGAGAGAGAGAGCAAATGTCTTTTTGAGAAGGAGAGAGAGAGAGAGGGGGGTGGAGGGAGGGAGGGAGGGAGATTAGATTTGCTTGAATTTCTTCAGTAAGTGAAAAGCCAGATGTTTTAAGCGTATACCTGATGAAAACACCAGACCACACAGGAATAGGGAATAGGGCGCCTCTGCGAGGGGGACAACAGCGACAAAAGTGTAAAGCCTATTTCTTAATTAAAAACAACTAAATATACTGAACAACTGAATGTTGAACAACTCAACTTTCGAGTGAAAACATGGGCAGGTAACTTACTCCCTAGTCAGGGAAGAGACTGTACAATGTTCGGAAGTAAAACAGGGAAGCTGGGAAAACAAATCCGATTTCAACAAGTTCACGTGTGAACAAATCCTCTAGCATCAGTGGACTGTACTATGTTCAGGAGAGAAACGGGAATCTGGGAAACAAACTTAAGAGAAAAAGTTCTATTTCACCCTACGAAAAGGACAAACAAGTTACAAGACAAAACACGACACGTTTCGGCTTTTTTGGTCTTCTTCAGGCAGGATAAACAACATTCAGGACAATGAAACGAGCAGTCACTTAGCTCCCCAAACTGGGAGCAAAATGTACGGGAAAGACAGACATATCAAATTGTTCACGTGTGAATAAAACCTGTAGTCTCGGAAGACTGTACATCGTTCAGCAGTGAAATGGGAAACCGGGAAAAGAAAAAAAAGTCCAGTGTAAAACTTGTCCATATGTGAACAAATCCTGTGTTGAAAAGACTGGGCAATGTTCTGGAGGGAAACGGGGAAACTGGGACGGAAATGAAATTCCAGTGTCAACTTGTTCACGTGTGAAACAATCTGCTGGCAGCTTCCAATGTCTTAAAGATCTAGATGCATCTATCAGTGGCGTGCAGTTTCTGCAGAAAGAGAACTCACTCATGGACACTTCAGCAGCACAGACCAGCACAGACACGTGATTCCCTGCTGTACCCCCTCAGATCCACAGCCAACACAGCTGACTCTAGCAAACAGGACTGATATCAACAAACGTCTTTCCATGAAGCCTCTTGAGCTAACTACTCTCTGATAACTGCCTGGCCATAACTGTCGCTCCCATGGTTACGGAGTGTCATCTGACATACCAGCTGACCATATCGATTATGTCACCCTACACGTGATCAGGGAAGGGTGGGGGGGGGGGGGGGGTATTTACACTGACCAGAGGGGGGGGGGGGAGGGGGCGGATGGTGCGATTAACGTCTCAGCAATGGCGGCCTTTAAACATCGTGTTGTTGACAGATCCGAAACTGGCTGGAAGTGGCGCCATGTTGTGATAAGTCGTTTTTAAGGGGGGTGGGGGGGCCCTGACTGTTCAGAGTGGTTGACACTTGTCCATATTGGCTGGTGAACCCGAGGGAGACGGGGTCCATTGTATGGTGTGAAGCTGGTCAGTGTGTGCCGTGGAGACACAAGAGTCAGGTTAGGGACGCACAGTGTTTGTGTTACTGGGTACTTTGACAGGTAAGACTTCAGTCCACTGTTTTTTCGTTCTTTTGAGTTGGCGTTGCCGGATTTATTCTTGATGTTTATTCGTTTTCACTTTTTGCGCAGTTTACTTTCTTAATTCTCTCTCTCTCTCTCTCTCTCTCTCTCTCTCTCTCTCTCTCTCTCTCTCTCTCTCTCTCTCTACGTGCGTGAAATGTCTGCATGCGTGGATGCGTGCATGGACGCACGATTCTTCAGTGTGCGTGCATGCAGGTTATGGTGGGGTGGTGTGACTATGGGTGTGAGTGTAGATATTACTATTATCAAACTTTTCATATTTTACGTACGAATGCTTTTTGATATCGTTGTAACTTTTATGACCACTGCGAAACCATTCTCCATTTGTAAGAGGACATGAATTTGAATTGAATTGAATTAATCATAAATCAATAGTTCTCATTTTGCGCTGTATTCCATTGCATTGGATTGTGTTGTGTAACGTCACGTATTTCAGAACTACATTCAGGCTGCTCGACCCAGAGAGAGTGCATAGCCACAGCTGTGTACTCCCTGTGTGAACAGACTGTGCTGACCAGCCATAATGAATGCTTTTTCTGCAACGTTTGGCGAGGGAAATTCTCCTGTTGCCATGGGTTGTTTAAACATGCGTTAAATGCGTGGTGCACATGGAACCTGGGTTGATCTCTCCTCTGAAAACACTAGCTCTCTGACCATTGCTTTAGGTCTAGAGGACAAGGATGGATGAGGAGAGAGAGAGAGAGAGAGAGAGTGTGTGTGTGTGTGTGTGTGTGTGTGTGTGTGTGTGTCTGAGCAGCGCGTGCGTGCGTGTGTATGTCTTTTCATGTATTCTTTTTATCTGCTCTGGATCCCGGCAGATATACCCTTCAGTTTGGCTACTCGCTCGTGACACTGGTTATTCATATAGTCTTTAGCTTATTCCTTTGTCCGCTTGTTTCTAACGTCATGAACTGGTTCTCTCTAGGTTGTTCATGTCTTTACTAAGTATTGACTGTTCTTGACCGAATTGTTTCTTACATCATAAACCGTTTAGTCTTTAGGTTATTCCTGTACTGAGCACTAACTGTTATTGACCGAGTTGTTCATGCCTGTACTAAGTACTGACCGTTACTGACTGAGATGTTTCTGCCCCAGATTAAAATGGCCACCCTGCGCAAACGACTGTGCATCATCGGCCCCCATGGCTGTGGCAAGACGTGCCTCCGCTACAGCTTCCTGGGGGAGAAGTTTAGAGGAGACATGCTGAGGATCACAGTGGGTCAGTTCTCTAACGTCTTACGTATTACAGCGTGCTGCACGTGCTGTGCTGCTGTGTCCTGCCGCTCTGTACTGTTTGTTCTGTGCCGTGATTGGCTGCTCTCTGCAGAATGATGTTCTGTACCGTCAAACATTGTGTACTGTATAATATATCGCAGTGTACTGGAGTGCAATGTCTTGCACTGACTGTACTGTTCTGTAAAGCATTCTCTGGCGAGAGCAATCTGCTGGTTTGGGGTTTGTTTTTTTTTGTTTGTTTTTGTAGTGTTGTCAAGATAGCCGTGCGTGTCTCTGGCAAGGACAATCTGCTGGTGTTTTGTTGTTGTTGTTGTTGTTGTTTGTTTGTTTTTGTAGTGTTTTCAAGATAGCCGTGCTTGTCTCTGGCAAGACAATCTGCTAGTGTTTTGTTGTTGTTGTTGTTGTTGTTTGTTTTTATAGTGTTGTCAAAAAAATAGCCGCGTGCGTGTCCATGGCCACACAGTCTGCTGATGTCTGTCTTTGTTCCTCAGCGTGCCAGGCTCTGCCGGCCCATTTCCCGACCAGCACCCCACAAAATGAGATCAAGGTGTACATTGATGACACCTCCGGGGAGGAACGCTTCCGGAACGTCGTGACGCGTACCTTCGTCAGACATGCGCAGTGCGTGCTGCTGTGCTTTGATCTGTCCGACAAGGTGGGGGACTTCCCTTTTTTTCTGCTTCTGATGCGATCTGTCTCTGTCCATCCATCCATTCATCTATCCATCTATGCATTCATCCCTCTGTCTGTCTGAGTATCTGTCTGAGTACCCATCATCTATCTACCTATCTGATCATGTATCGATCTATCTATCGATCGATCGATCGATCTGTCTATGTATGTATCTGTTTGTATGTTATCTATCTGTTATATCTATTATCTATTATTTATCTATCTATTTTTTTATCTATCTCTCTCTCTCTTGTGGGGCTCCAACCAGAGCGCCAACCAGCGCGTGCAATTCCCACAGTGATCACTTATTTTGAATTTCTATTTCACACACTTTTTCTTCTCCCTCATCCTTTCCCTCCCCCCCCCCCCTCCCTTCCTACCCCTCTCTCTCTCTCTTTCCACCCTACCTCTCTCTCTCTCCCTCCCCCCTCGCTCCCACCCCTCCCCTCACCCCTCCTCTCTCCTCATCTCCCCTACCTCTCTCTCTCTCTCTCTCTCTCTCCTCCACTCCCTCTCCCCCTCACTCCACTCCCTCTCTCTCTTCTACTCACCCTCTCCCTCTCCTCCACCCTCTCTTCCTCCCTCCTTTCCCCCTCTCTCTCCATCTTTGCTAGGGTGGTAATTTTTTTGTTTCGTTTATTTGTTAATTTCCTCTCCCTCTCCAGCCCTCCCCTATCTCCCCTCCCTCTCTCTCTCTCCATTTCCCTCTCGATCACCTCTTCTCTCTCATCCTCTTTTCGCTCTCCCCCACCTTCTCATCTCCCTCTCTCCACATCTGTCTGTCTCTCTCGCTTATTTTCTACCACCACTTTTCCTTATCTTACTCGAACTATCTATGTCTATCTATCTGTCTGTCTATTTATATCTACCTATATATCTGTCTGTCAGCTTGTCTATCTAAGTGCCCACCTCTCTCTCTCTCTCTCTCTCTCTCTCTCTCTCTCTCTCTCTCTCTCTCTAAGGCTAAAAGTTCAGTTTATCCTCTACACGTTCCAATCTTCCCCTCCTTTTTTGAGCACGTAGATCAAGTACACCTATTGATTTGAAGGGCACTTAGATCAAGTACACCTGTTGATTTGAATGGCACTTAGATCAAGTACACCTGTTGATTTGATGGGCACTTTATCAAGTACACCTGTTGATTTGATGGGCACTTAGATCAAGTACACCTGTTGATTTGATGGGCACTTAGATCAAGTACATCTGTTGATTTGATGGGCTGATGCCGTGCGAAAACGAGACCTCCATCAATCAGAAACGGCCCCGATGCTCCATTGACCCGAAAAGAGAGCTGAACAGTACTTTTACCATATAATTATGTATCAAGACGCGTACAAATCGATTCGATCGATAGATAAACAGACAGATAATTAGATAGACAAACATATCGTTAGATAGACAGCATTGTTAATCAGATAGTGTATCTTATCATATATTATGTGCACATCAACAGGTTCATCAATCTAGGTTTATATATCTAGACAGATACGGTAAGAGGCAGAGAGACAATCAGAGAGATAAATCGATCAATGATATGGATATTACCTTCGTTATTCTTTCTTCCAGAACAGTTCTATTAACGTTTTCCTCGTATTTGGTAACATCCCCCCGTCGCTGGCGGCTGTTGGCAGTTCTAGGGTTGCCATGGTGCTCCATGGCCACGGCAACACCAACATCTTTCAGGGAAAAAAAAAAAATGAAAGGGGAGGAAAAAGGAAGAAAAATGTGGTGTGTTGTGATAACGCGACTTTTCACGACCTTGGACTTTTTTTCACCGGTAAACAAAGATTTGGACTTTTCACACACACACACACACACACACACACACCACACACACACACACACACACAACACACACACACTGACTGACTGAAACCAATTTATTGTCAGATTAACTCAAGGGTGTACTGACTAACACACACACACACACACACACACACACACACACACACACACACACACATATCAGAACGTAGTATAGAAAGCGATCTGCTTACCGTCTGATCTTTCGTATGAAGCAGCGAACTCCTACAGGGGAGGTAATTTTGAAGTCTTTCCCCGGTAACTTCTCTTCGTTGAACCAGTGAAAAAGGGGCTTTGTTAAAGACCAGACTAGAGTGCTGCATGTGCAGCGTGTAGATACAAACTCGGCACGTTGACTCCGAGTACAGGTTGGGACGTAAAAATGATCATTTCACCTCAGAATGTGTCGGTTGCAACGAGTGTCAGCCATTACAAAACATTGAAAGAAGAAAAACAGTTTAAGCAAATCTACCGACTTTTTTTTCCAACAGGTTCCCAAACCACAAAAACATTGTGCCGGGCCTCATGTTGTCTTCTATCAGATTCTTTGTCACTGCATGGTTATCTGTGTGAATTTTTCAGGAGAAACGCTCGCAATACCTCGTACAGCACACACACACACACATACACACACACACACACACACACACACACACACACACACACACACACACACACCTTACTTCACCCACCCTCTCCCCTTCCCCATCTCCTGTCCATACACTCTCAGACTGTGATTCCATGGCCGCCATGTCTGTAGTAGCTGGGTGTCCCTGGGTTTCAGCGTTCCTACCAGCAAGTACAGGACCTCTGGTTCCCGTGGATACGGGACGAATGTGCTTGCGAGGCCAAGGTCATCCTGGTGGGTCTGAAGGCTGACCTGAAGACTGATGTGGATCGGCAGGTAGGGCCAGAGAGAGAGAGAGAGAGAGGGGAGAGGGAGAGAGAGAAGAGAGGGAGACAGCGAGAGAGAGAGAGAGGGAGACAGAGAGAGAGAGAGAGAGGGAGAGACAGAGAGAGAGAGAGAGAGAGGACAGAGAGAGAGAGAGAGAGAGAGAGAGAGAGAGGGAGGGGGGAGAGAAAGAGCGAAAGACTGAGGAGAGAGAGAGAGGTATATATGGTGCATTGTTGAGATTGGCCGTGTAGTTTAGAGTGGAGGTGTTCTCTGATGACTGGTAAATTCCGATGACACGAATTACGAACAACAACAGCTGGTGTTGCTGTTAGTTGCTAGTTTGTTGCTGCTACTGCTGCTGCTCCTTATCATGATGCCTCTATTTCTACTGCTGCTACTGCCCTTTATCATGATGCCTCTACTTCTGCTGCTGCTCCTAATCATGATGCCTCTGTTTCTGTTGCTGCTACTGCTCCTAATCATGATGCCTCTACTTCTGCTGCTGCTCTCTAATCATGATGCCTCTGTGTTTCTGTTGCTGCTACTGCTCCTAATCATGATGCCTCTATTCTGCTGCTCCTCTGATGCCTCTGCTGCTTCTCTCCATCCTGTGTCATTCCGTTGCTCTTTCCTTCCTTTCTCTTTCCTCGTCCCCCTTCTCATCTTCATCCTTCCCTTTCCTCACTTTCCATCTTTATTCCAGTCTTGTTCTTTCCGTCCTCTGCGTGTGTCCTTCCTTTCTGTCTTCGTTTCACCATTCCTCCCTTCATGCCTGCCTTTTTTTTTCCTTTCTGCCCCCCCCCCCCTCCCCTCCCCTCCCCCCTCCCCCTGTGCCTTATTCCTTCCGTTTGTCTTCGTCCCCTGACCCGTCTCTTACCTTCCTGTCTTCCTCCCTTTCAACTTCCTTCTGTCTTAATTCCTTCCTCTCTCCTTTCCTTTCTGTCTTCATGTCTCCCTTCCTTTATCCTTCACTCCATCCCTGATGGACGGTCCGTACTGTTTCAGGCTCCAGTGAAGTGGGCCTCAAAAAATGCCATAAAAGATTATTTTAAAACGTCCTCAAAAACGGGCGGAGGAGTCGGCAAACTCGCCGAATGTGTCGGTGAGTGTGTTGGTCTTTCTGGATTTGTGTGCGTGCATACGAGCGTGCGTATGTGTGTATGTATGTATGCATGTTGGGAGATGCTGTTTGCTATGGTGTGCAGGTTTAGGATTTGTTCGATGTGATTTCTACCTTGGTTATATCTGGTCTGTTCTTCATCAATAATGGTATTGCATATTGTAATCTATTCATATCTATTTAATTGTTTATTAATTTACTTATTTGCGTACTATTTGTTAATTTATTTGTTGTTTATTGTGTTTGCCTTGCTTTGCTGGCCTTACAACGTCGGAAATGTCCTGTCATACAAAGGGGAAACAACTAGTGACTGAGCTCATGGCGTGAGCCACTCCCCAGTGTGTCCGACCTTTGTTCCCGATGGCAGTTAGGACATCAGTGACCGCCTCTTCACCATATCTTAAGAGTTCTGCAAGATCGGTTTGATGCCTGCAGCCTTCCCCACATTAATTCAGCGATTTCGCGCAGCGACGCGACGACTTCTTCACAAGTGTTGGGAAATCATCCTCATTAGATGAATCGTGTTCTGTGAACACACTTTGGTCTCCTTCCTTCTGCTGGTTTGAAGACTTCACAGCAATAGTCTGTCCACCTTTTTCATTATGTCTTCTTCCTTTGGAAGACAGTTGCATCGTTAACCTGAATCGTTCTGGCTTTTTGTTTGGTCAAGTCTTTGACAGTCCTAAAAGCTTTCTTTGTGCTGTTGGTGTGGGACTTGCTCATTGTCCACACGCTGTTGTTCTGTGCGGTTTTCCTGTGCGTTCTTCATTTTCTCAGTGAGTCCGATGTTTATAATGATGCCTTTCTTCCTCTCTGACTTCTTGAGCAGTTTGGAGCTCAGTCTAGCGTCACACATCTCCACTGACTGCCTGGGATCATGGGTTGGATGTTCATCAGGGGATCATGGGTTTGATGTTCATCAGGGGGTCATGGGTTTGATGTTCATCAGGGGATCATGGGTTGGATGCTTGTTGGCTTATTCCGGGCTCCCTGTACAATAATTGTGCTGTTGGACAACACGGCAGCCCTCACTTCCCAGCATTGGGTAGAGAACTCTTCCCCAAACACATTTCTGCTTTTGCATACATATCGAGCATCTCGTTCTATCCGCACAGTCAAAGGGGAAAAAACCCTATCGTAATTCCGTAGTCGCAACTACAAGACTGTTGATGAGAAAGCGTTTAGTATCACGGCTCCTCTCATCTGGAACTCTCTTCCTACTAATGCGGGTAGTCTACCAACAACGTCTCCGATTGAAACAAGCACTCTATCAACAACACTTTCCGCTAGTTTTCAGATGGGGAGCTAATCTTACACTTTAGTGACTAGAGCTCTATGTGACGCGCGCGCGCGCGCGCGCGCGCGCGTGTGTGTGTGTGTGTGTGTGTGTGTGTGTGTGTGTGTGTGTGTGTGTTTGCGTGCGTGTGTGTTTGTGCACGCGCGCGTCACCTGCTTGTGTTGAAATGAGGTTGATGATGCGAGTGTGTGTGTGTGCAGAGAGAAGAGGACATGGAAGAGGGGAGGGGAGGGGGACAGGAAGAATGGATGAGAGGGTGAAAAGAGAGGTGTGGAAGAGGGGGAAGGGGGGGAGGAGGAGGGGAGGGGGTGTGGGGGTCTGGGGGAGGGAAGATGAGAACTGAGGCGGCAAGGGTAGCAGAGGAACTGGATCGATATATCATGCACGCAATTGTAGAGTAGTGTTTGTTTTCAGTGATTGCGGTGTGTAAGGATTACATCATCATTATTATTATTACTATCATCACCATCATTATTATTGTCATATCATTATTATTATTATTGTTATTATTATTATTATTATAAAGATCATCAATGTAATTACTGTTAATGTTATTGCTATGATGATGATGCTTCCCTTCTGTATTGGCACAGATGCTGAATACCTCAATACGCACATTGTAAAGAGTGTCCTTTTTCAGTGTTCTGTGTTCATCATGAACTAGAACTACCGAGGACATTTGACATGTATGAACAGAAGATGTACAAACACTGACTTTTCCTCCTTGTGTCTGACAGGGTCATACTTTGCCTCCTTGCAGTTGTTTCCTGTAAGTCTGATGTATAATATTGTACTGGTGT
>JADBJO010002572.1:15000-20000 GCA_016801955.1 Conus betulinus | reverse complement strand
CCAATGCAGGCGTCCAGCCCCGGCGACCTATCCTGACACTCCAGCATCGCCAGAACCGTCTGCAGTGGGCACAGATCCACGTGCATTGGCGCCATCAGGACTGGGGCCGAGTCCTCTTCAGTGACGAAAGCCGGTTCTGCGTCGACCCAGGCGATGGCGTATCCGGATCTGGAGAAGAGCGGGGAACGCTTCACGGATGCCAACATCACCGAAAAGGACCCATGGGGTGGTGAAAGCATTATGATCTGGGGGGCTATCGGCATGGATCGCCGTATTGGGCCAGTCATCTTCCAGAATGTGGGTCCAGGACATGGTAACGGGGTCACTGCTGTTCATTACATCGACCAAGTTCTGAGGCCCCACGTCCTGCCGCATTTCCAGCGGCATCCACAGAACCTGTTTCAGCAGGACAATGCAAGGCCGCACACTGCCCGTGCCACGCAGAACTTCCTGAGGGCAGAACAACATCAATCTGCTGCCTCACCCAGCCCGTTCTCTCAACCTTAACCCAATAAAGCATTTCTGGGATGCCCTTCAGTGGCAGTTGAACCAGCTCAACCCCAGACCCCAGACAGCAGCTCAGCTTTCTGTCACTGTGGGCCAGGTGTGGTGGCAAGTCCCCCAGAGGCAGACCAACACTCTGGTGCGCTCGATGTACCCGGGGAGCGGCATCTGTTAAAAAAACTTTGATTAAAATGTAAGTGATAAAAACTACAGCGCTGTTTCTTGCTGGTGCAGTCGTCAGGGGGTATGGGGGGTCGGTGTGTCGGTGTTTTTTTTTTATACGTGTTCGCTGTCTGCCATCACGTGCGGTCAGTGTTTTTCATGTGTTTTTTTTTTTCTGCTCGCTGATAGGATTCCATTTGTGTCTGCAATTGTTAACATTTCTATCCTAGTGTTTAGGGTTGCTAATTTGGGTTTGCATAGGATCATATATTTTTCTGTTAGGCATAAATTACATCTTTTTGAAATGTTATTATATGATGCAGCTCTTTTTAAGATTTTCCAGGATATGTTGTAGTCTATTTTTTTATCTTTGAGTTTCCAAATGTATTTACTCAATTCTGTTTGATTTTTGTATCTTTCTTTGTTAAATGACTGTTTATGATTTGCATATCTAGTTTTAAATTGGTTTTCAGTGATACCTATATATGTTTCTTCAGCGTTCTCTGATTTTACAGTGGCTTGATATACAATATTGCTGTGGAGGCATTTATTGTTTAGAGGGCACTGTTGTTTCTGGTACAGTTGCAAGATTTCCTTTCTTCACCCTCGTTTGTCTCTCTGTACTGCTTTTCGTTTTGTTGGTTGAATCAATGGCCTGTTAATATCTTAAACAGCTTGTGCTCTTTTGGGAAAGATGTCAGAATTTTAAAGAATTCTTTCCCAACGTTTGTTTTAAAACTCTTCCATCGTATGGGGGGTTGTACCATATGATTTTCCTTTTCCTGTTCTTCTTGTGTCTGCTCATATCATTTCCTGGGTCATAGTGTAATTTGTAGTTGTAGCCACTTTGGTGTAACGCTTCTTGGTACTCAGCTGCAGTGTTATTAAATACTGTTTCATTACATGACAGATTAGATAATCTCTTGTTTACACAACTACCCACGCATAACTACTACCACCAACTTCCTCACCCAGTGCAATCATTTATCTATTTTATTCACTTAATTATTTTCTTTTCTTTTTTTTAAATTACAGTTACTTTCATTTTATCCATCTATTTATTTGTTATAATTACTACTACTATCATTACTATCCTTTCTATATATGCTTAATTTTTTTTAATTATCAATTTATATATACATATATATCCCCCCCCCCCCCCTTACCACTATTATTAATCCCACCTTAACCACAACCGTCACAAATATATCATACCACTCCACTAAACCAGATACACGGCCTACAAACCGCACCGTTTCACTCCCCCCACCCATAATCCCCTCTGCCGTTTCCATCCAGCAGCCATTTTTTTCTGAACACATAAGTCACTCTTCGTTCCTTGTTTGTACTGACCTAAATGTGATTTTTTTCCCCCCCTGTCCCACTCTGACTGTGACTCCAAGGCCACCATGTCTGTAGCTGGGTGTCCCTGGGTTTCAGCGTTCCTACCAGCAAGTTCAGGATCTCTGGTTCCCATGGATATGGGACGACTGTGCGTGTGAGGCCAAGGTCATCCTGAAGGCTGAGGTGGATCGGCAGGTAAAGGCAGAGAGAGAGAGAGAGAGAGAGAGAGATGCGATGTCCATGGTGAGAATTGCTGAGATGGACCATGTAGTTTAGAGTCGAGGTGTTCTCTTCCTTCCTTTATCTCTCACTCCATTTCTTACGGTCAATCCGTCTCTCTCTATTTCAAAACGTCCTCAAAAACTGGTAGAGGCGTCACCAACCTCGCCAAATGTGTAGATAAGTGTGTTGGTTTTTTTCTGGATTTGTGTGCGTGCGTTCGAAAGTGCGTATGTGTGTATGTGTATATATGCATATAAGAGATGCTGTTTGCTATGGTGTGCAGGTTTAAGATTTGCTCGATGAGATTTCTGCCTTAGTTATATCTGGTCTGTTCTTCAAATATGGTATTACATATTGTAATCTATTCATATCTATTTAATTGTTTATTAATTTACTTATTTTCATACTATTTGTTAATTTATTTGTTGTTTATTGTGTTTGCCTTGCTTTGCTGGCCTTACAACGTCGGAAAATGTCCTGTCATACAAAGGGGAACAACTAGTGACTGAGCTCATGGCGTGAGCCACTCCCCAGTGTGCCCGACCTTGTTCCCGATGGCAGTTAGGACATCAGTGACCGCCTCTTCACCATATCTTAAGAGTTCTGCAAGATCGGTTTGATGCCTGCAGCCTTCCCCACATTAATTCAGCGATTTCGCTGCAGCGACGACTTCTTCACAAAGTGTTGGGAAATCCTCCTCATTAGATGAATCGTGTTCTGTGAACACACTTTGGTCTCCTTTCTTCTGCTGGTTTGAAGACTTCACAGCAATAGTCCGTCCAGCTTTTTCCATTATGTCTTCTTCCTTTGGAAGACAGTTGCATCGTTAACCCTGAATCGTTCTGGCTTTTCGTTTGGTCAAGTCTTTGACAGTCCTAAAAGCTTTCTTTGTGCTGTTGGTGTGGGACTTGCTCATTGTCCTCACGCTGTTGTTCTGTGCGGTTTTCCTGTGCGTTCTTCATTTTCTCAGTGAGTCTGATGTTTATAATGATGCATTTCTTCCCCTCTGACTTCTTGAGCAGGTTGGAGCTCAGTCTGGAGTCGCACATCTCCACTTGACTGCCTGGGATCATGGGTTGGATGTTCATCGGGGATCATGGGTTGGATGTTCATCAGGGGATCATGGGTTGGATGTTCATCGGGGATCATGGGTTTGATACTCGTCGGCTTATTCCCGGCTCCCTGTACAACAATTGTGCTGTTGGACCACACGGCAGCCCTCACTTCCCAGCATTTGGATAGAACTCTTCCCCAAATACATTTCTGCTTTTGCATACATATCCAGCATCTCGTTCTATCTGCACAGTCAAAGGGGGGAAAACCCTATCGTAATTCCGTAGTCGCAGCTACAAGACTGTTGATGAGAAAGCGTTTAGTATCACGGCTCCTCTCATCTGGAACTCTCTTCTTACTAATGCGGGCAGTGTACCAACAACGTCTCTGATTGAAACAAGCACTCTATCAACAACACCTTCCGTTAGTTTTCAGATGGGGAGCTAATCTTACACTTTAGTGACTAGAGCTCTGTGTGTGTGTGTGTGTGTGTGTGTGTGTGTGTGTGTGTGTGCGTGTCAAGTCAAGTAAACTTTATTATCTCAATTTGAGAAATTAATTTGTGGTCACACACATTCACAGCAAATAAACAATAATTTAGCCACATTACCCATTTTCTCACATATGACATACATTCATATAGAGGAATTTGGATTTCAATTAAACATCTTCTCGGTTCAAGAAATCAATGGACAGGGGAATAAAACTTTGTTTAAATCTGACACTTCTGCATTTAACCGATCGATATCTTCGTCCTGACTGAAGAAGGTCATACTGATTTGCAAGGACGTGGGTCTGGTCACACGTAATCTTCTTCGCTTTACAACTAACACGGCACCTATATAGCTCACTCAGACTTTTTTGTCTCTCACCAACGATTTTTCCTCCACGTTCACCACTTTCTCAAGCACATTTCTGCTCTTCACTATTATTCTTCATTATTATTACTATCATCACCATCATTATTATTGTCATTATCATTATTATTATTGTTATTATTATTATAAAGATCATCAATGTAATTACTGTTAAAGTTATTGCCATGATGATGTTGCTTCCTTCTGTATTGGCACAGATGCTGAATACCTCAATACGCCCATTGTAAAGAGTGTCCTTTTTCAGTGTTCTGTGTTCATCATGAACTAGAACTACCGAGGACATTTGACATGTATGAACAGAAGATGTACAAACACTGACTTTTCTCCTTTGTGTCTGACAGGGTCATACTTTGCCTCCTTGCAGTTGTTTCCTGTAAGTCTGATGTATGATATTGTACTGGTGTTGTATTGCAGTGTACTGTCTTGTACTGTTTGTATTGTATTGTGCTGTGTTGTTTGCTGTAGTATGGTATAGTTTGGTACAATGTACACTGCTAAACTTTTCATATTGCATTGTAATGTATTGCATTACTCTAAACTGTAGTGTATTGCATAGTCTTGGGTTGTTTTGTATTGTAATGTGTCATAGTGTAGTGTAGTGTTTTGTAGCGGATTCTGTTGTATTGTTTTGTAGTGCATTGTAATGTATCATATAGTATTATATCTTTTGTAGTGCTTTGCTTGTAGCGTATTGTTTTGTGTTGGATTACATTGCAGCGCGTATTGCTTTGTGTTGGATTACATTGTAGTGGATTGTTTTGTGTTGGATTACATTGTAGTGGATTGTTTGGTGTTTTATTACATTGTAGCGTATTGTTTTGTGTTTATTACATTGTA
>JADBJO010002572.1:0-10000 GCA_016801955.1 Conus betulinus | reverse complement strand
TGTGTGTGTGTGTGTGTGTGTGTGTGTGTGTGTGTGTGTGTGTGTGTGTGCTTGTGTTTTATTTTTAGTCAGCACAACCTTGAGTTAATCTGACAAATTAATTGGTTTCAGTCAGTCAGTGTGTGTGTGTGTGTGTGTGTGTGTGTGTGTGTGTGTGTGTGCGCGCGCGCGCGCGCGCGCGTTCATGAGCGCATGTGCGCGCGCGAAACCAAGCATTTCTTTTTCAAGAAAACACGGAAACCACACAGCTATTAACCGTCACAATGTTGCTTCATAATTACTCTCTTTTGTTGTTGTTTTCATGCTGTTGTTCTTTTCATGGTCATCCGCGCGCGCGTGTGTGTATTTGTAGCAGTCAAACGTGACTACCCCTGAAAATAGTTCATTATAACATTGAAAACAAACTATCATCTATAACAACCGTGAACTCGCTGAAGTCAAAAGCCAGCCATTAAAAATGTACTCCTGTATTTGTGTCTCCATACCCCTTCTACCATGAATGACCCTGTGGACGTCTTTGTCTTTGTTTTTTTTTTTGGAGAATGAGGAAGTTGTGGGGAGAGAGCGAGGGTCTCTCGTTGTGCAGTCCTGTGCGTGTGTGTGTGTGGTGTGTGTGTGTGTGTGTGTGTGTGTGTGTGTGTGTGTGTGGCATTTTTATGTCTTTGTGAAACTCACCGAGCTTGAAGGAAAATTACAAGTGCTTTACAAGAAATCACTATCATTAAACAAACATTTTCTGCAGCAAAATATTCACCATCTTCAAGGAAAGATGGCTGTTTACAGTTTTCACGTGAATACAGACATTATGAGTCATGGTTTTGTTTCTGATGACTCGATTTGGTTTCTTTAAGCATGATGAGGCAGTTAAAGGGTTAAACGTGTTCATTTATGAAAGCACATATCAGTTAAAGGGCTAAAAGTGATCATTTATGAAAACACATATCAGGTAAATGGTTGAAAGTGATCTTTTTGAAAGCAAATATCAGTTAAAAGTTACACGTGACCATTTATGAAAGCACATGTCAGTTAAAGGGTTATACGTGATCATTTATAAAAGCATATATCAGTTAAAAGGTTAAACGTGATCATTTATGAAAGCACATATCAGTTTAAAGGGTTAAACGTGATCATTTCTGAAAGCACATATCAGTTAAAGGGTTAAACGTGATCATTTACTAAAACACATCATTTCGAGTCAGAAAACCGTTTAACTAACGCTAACTCACGTGCGTGTACACTGGCATTATTGTTATCATTGCGGGCATAGCAGCCCTGGAAGAAGAGAGATAGGAATAGTACACATTTCATGAGACGAATCACAGGATTTTGCTGCTGATGGTGCGATAGTGGGGAGGGAGGAGGTGGAGGGGAGAGGACTGTTGAGGGGAGGGGGGGGGGGTAGGGGTACTTGGGGATGGATGTGGGGGATAATGGCGGCTCATAGCATTGATTATGTGCATGTGGTACATTAAACTGGTCAGAAATAAAGCAACTAAGAAACCACACACATACACAAAGCTCGATCAGAGACTAAATAATTAAAATCTCCCCCCCCCCCCCCCCCCCTTTGTCCCTCCTCCCCTTTTTTTCTTCAATCTCTGTCCAGTTCATTTCTCTGCAGGCCCGTCAATGAAGGAGTCAGGTCACGTGATTCCTCGTTGTTTGTCCACAGGTCATGTGATTCCTCGTTGTTTGTCCACGGGTCATGTGATTCCTTGTTGTTTGTCCACGGTCACGTGATTCCTCGTTGTTTGTCCACAGGTCACGTGATTCCTCGTTGTTTGTCCACCACGGGTCACGTGATTCCTCGTTGTTTGTCCAGGTCACGTGATTCCTCGTTGTTTGTCCACGGGTCACGTGATGGTTATCCACGGGTCACGTGGTTCCTCGTTGCTTGTCCACGGGTCACGTCATTCCTCGTTGTTTGTCCACAGGTCACGTGATTCCTCGTTGTTTGTCCACGTGTCACGTGAGTCGTTGTTTGTCAACTGTCTCGTGATTAGTCCTACTCCACAGTTGTTTCCGACTGCTGCTGCTATTGTGGGTCCTACCCCGTGACGGAGATAAAGGGGGTGCGCTCTGGAGGCATATAAACCTCGTCTGTCCCGAGGAGGGGGAGAACGAGGGGTCTACGCAGTGAAGACACTCTGTGTGTGTGCGTGAGTTCTGACACACTGTGTTACCAGTCTGAGCGCTTTCTTTGGCAGTCAACCTCCATTTACTCCAGGTACGTTATTGTGTGTGTGTGTGTGTGTGTGTGTGTGTGTGTGTGTGTGTTCTGGCATTTTTCATGCAATGTTAACGTTTCTATGTAGTCACAACGACCGTCCTTTGATTTAGCTAAAGTCCCTATTAGGTGCAGTGTACGCCAATAATGTTTATTTCTCTTTAAACCAAAGCACCGATGTTCCATGTAAGACATTTCCATTTACGTTTGTTATTAACCGACTTTTTATAAATCAAAATGACGCGAGTACAGCAGTGCATATGACGATGAACTATGACTAAGTTAACCTTTGTGATGTTTGAATATGATCTGAATACCGATTATTGTCAAATAAAGCAGAAATATTGATAACAAGTTTGACAGAAATGATTGTGCATGTAAAAAATAAGAGAGAGGTAGATATGTGAGGGTGGTAGGGGAGAGGAAGAGAGAGAGAGACTGATAAACTTGATTGGCATCAGATTCTACAGGCGTAGTGCCAAAGAAAACTACTTTATAGTGACGAATGGAAAATAATAAGTATACCTTAAATGGTTTGAGTATATACAACAATTGTGCGCCAACGTGCATGTATGTGTGTGTGTGTGTGTGTGTGTGTGTGTGTGGTGTGTGTGTGTGAGAGAGAGAGAGAGAGAGAGAGAGAGAGAGAGAGAGAGAGAGAGAGAGAGCATGTGTCTTTTTGAAGGAGAGAGAGAGAGAGAGGGGGGGGGGGGAGGGAGGATTAGATTTGCTTGAATTTCTTCAGTAAGTGAAAAGCCAGATGTTTGAAGTGTATACTGATGAAAACACAGACCACACAGGAATAGGGAATAGGGCGCCTCTGCAAGGAGGACAACGGCGACAAAAGTGTAAAAGCCTATTTCTTTAATTAAAAACAACTAAATATACTGAACAACTGAATGTTGAACAACTCAACTTTCGAGTGAAACATGCGCAGGTAACTACTCCTTAGTCAGGGAAGACTGTACAAAATGTTCAGAAGTAAAACAGGAAGCTGGGAAAACAAATCCGATTTCAACAAGTTCACGTGTGAACAAATCCTCTAGCAGCATCAGTGGACTGTACTATGTTCAGGAGAGAAAACGGGAATCTGGGAAACAAACTTAAGAGAAAAAGTTCTATTTCCCCCTACGAAAAGGACAAACAAGTTACAAGACAAAACACGACGCATTTCGGCTTTTTGGTCTTCTTCAGGCAGGATAAACAACATTCAGGACAATGAAACGAGCAGTCACTTAGCTCCCCAAATTGGGAGCAAAATGTACGGGAAGACAGACATATCAACTTGTTCACGTGTGAATAAAACCTGTAGTCTCGGAAGACTGTACATCGTTCAGCAGTGAAATGGGAAACCGGGAAAGAAAAAAGTCCAGTGTAAACTTGTCCATATGTGAACAAATCCTGTGTTGAAAAGACTGGGCAATGTTTGGAGTGAAACGGGGAAACTGGACAGAATGAAATTCCAGTGTCAACTTGTTCACGCGTGAAACAATCTGCTGGCAGCTTCCAGTGTCTTGAAGATCTAGATGCATCTGTCAGTGGCGTGCAGTTTCTGCAGAAAGAGAACTCACTCATGGACACATCAGCGGCACAGACCAGCACAGACACGTGATTCCCTGTTGTACCCCTCAGCTCCACAGCCAACACAGCTGACTCTAGCAAACAGGGACTGATATCAACAAACGTCTTTCCATGAAGCCTCTTGAGCCAACTACTCTCTGATAACTGCTGCCTGGCCATTACGGAGTGTCATCTGACATACCAGCTGACCATATCGATTATGTCACCCTGCGCGTGATCAGGGAGGGGTGGAGGGTGGGGATAATTACACTGACCAGAGCGGGGGAGGGCCGGATGGTGCGATTAACGTCTCAGCAATGGCGGCCTTTAAACATCGTGTTGTTGACAGATCTGAAACTGGCTGGAAGTGGCGCCATGTTGTGACAAGTCGTTTTTAAGGGGGGGGGGGGGGGGGGGGGGGGTGGAGGGGCCCTGACTGTTCAGAGTGGTTGACACGTGTCCACATTGGCTGGTGGACCTGAGGGAGACAGGGTCCATTGTATGGTGTGAAGCTGGTCAGTGTGTGTCGTGGAGACACAAGAGTCAGGTTAGGGACGCACAGTGTTTGTGTTACTGGGTACTTTGACAGGTAAGACTTCAGTCCACTGTTTTTCGTCTTTTGAGCTCGCGTTGCCGATTTATTCTTCATGTTTATTCGTTCTCACTTTTTGCGCAGTTTATTCTTAATTCTCTCTCTCTCTCTCTCCTCTCTCTCTCTCTCTCTCTCTCTCTCTCTCTCTCTCTCTCTCTCTCTCTCTCTCTCTACGTGCGTGTATGTGTGTGTGCGTGGATGTGTGCGTGGACGCTTGCACGCACGTGTGTGTGTGTCGTGTGTGAATGTGAGCACGATTCTTCAGTGTGCGTGCATGCAGGTTACAGTGGGTGGTGTGACTATGGGTGTGAGTGTAGATATTACTATTATCAACTTTTCATATTTTACGTATGAATGCTTTTTGATATCGTTGTAACTTTTATGACCACGGCGAAACCCATTCTCCATTTGTAAGAGGACATGAATTTGAACTGAATTGAATTAATCATAAATCAATAGTATTCATTTTGCGCTGTATTCCATTGCATTCGATTGTGTTGTGTAAACGTCACGTATTTCAGAACTACATTCAGGCTACTCGACCCAGAGAGAGTGCATAGCCACAGCTGTGTACTCCCTGTGTGAACGGACTGTGCCCAAAATGAATGCTTTTTGTGCAACGTTTGGGCGAGGGAAATTCTCTTCTGTTGCCATGGGCTTGTTTAACATGCGTTAAATGCGTGGTGCACATGGAACCTGGGTTGATCTCTCTCCTCTGAAACACTGCTTTCTGACCATTGCTTTAGGTCTAGAGGACAAGGATGGATGGAGTGTGCTGTGTCAGTGTGGTGTGTGTGTGTGTGTGTGTGGTGTGAGTGTGTGTGGCAGCACGTTCGTGCGTGCGTATGTCTTTCATGTGTCTTTTATCTGCTCTGGATAGTGCGTATAGTGTTTTGGCTAACTTTATGATGGTTATTCATAGTTTTAATGCAATTCCTTTGAATGGTGCCTTAACGACATGAAGTTTGAGCTTGATCGGCTTGATTTCTTTTATGATTTGGGGAGTTTGAACATTCTCCGAATGTTAATCTCATTAGGTTGTTTTTTTACTGGCACAAAGATTATTTAACGTGTCATGGTGTGCTCTCTAGTACTGACAGTGATAAGGACGAGTGGCTACTCGACCCAGGAGAACTTTCGTAGACGACTGGACTGTGGTGTGTGTGTGAGACCTGTGCTGAGGACAGCGTGTCTGGTGCAGAAATTTGAAATGCAGAAGTTTACTGTGGGCAGATTTTGGTGAGCGATGGAACAATTCTCGAAGTTGTGCCATTGCAGCCTTTTAGAACATGCTTAAATCGTGGTGTTCTCAATGGAACGGACTATGGTTTTTGTCTCATCCGGCTCGGAAACACTGGCTTTCTGACCATTGGGCTTTAGGTCTAGTGGACATGGATAGTATGGCTGTGGATGTGTGTGTTGTTCGTGTGTTTGTTTGTTGTGTGTGTGGTGTGTTGTGGTGCACGCGCGTGCGATTGCGTATGTCCCTTTTCATGTTTTTTTTTTTAAACTGCTTTTGGATCCCGGCAGATATACCCTTCATGGTTTGGCTACTCGCTCGTGACACTGGTTTTGTTTTCATATAGTCTTTCGCTGTATTTCCTTTGTCCTGCTTGTTTCTAACGTCATGACTTGCTTTTTCGCTTTAGGTTATTTCTTTCTGTCTTTTACCTAAGTATTGACTGTTCTTGACGAGTTGTTGTTTCTTACATTTATACACTGTTTTCCCTCTCTTTAGTTATTCCTGTACAAGCACTACCTGTTATACTGTTATTGACCGAGTTTGTTCATGCCTGTTGGCAAGTACTTGACCGTGTACTGACTGAGATAGTATGTCCGTGCCCACAGATTAAAATGGCCACCCCTGCGCAAGACGACTGTGCATCATCGGCCCCCATGGCTGTGGCCAAGACGTGTCCTCCGCTACAGCTTCCTGGGGGAAGAAGTTTTTAGAGGAGGAGACATGCTGAGGATCACAGTGGGTCAGTGTCTGCTAACGTCTTACGTATTCGCAACGTGCTGCACGTGCTGTGCTGTTTCCTGCCGCTCTGTACTGTTTGTTTCTGTGCCGGTGATTGGCTGCTCCCTGCAGATAATTTCTGTAATGTACCGTCAAACATTGGTTGTACTGTATAATATATCGCAGTGTACTGGATGTTCAATTTCTTGTGCACCGACTGTACTGTTCTGTATAATTCTTCCTTCGCTGGCGACATCTACTGTTTGTGGGTTTTGTTTTTTTGTTTTGTTTGTGTAGTGTTGTCAAGATAGCCGTGCGTGTCTCTGGCAAGCAATCTGCTGGTGTTTTGTTTTGTTGTTGTTGTTGTTGTTGTTTGTGTTTGTTTGTTTTTGTAGTGTTTGTCAAGATAGCCGTGCGTGTCTCTGGCAAGACAATCTGCTATGCTGGTGTTGTTGTGTTGTTGTTTGTTGTTTTTTGTTTTTTACGTGTTGTCGAGATAGCCCGTGCTTGTCTCTTGGCAAGACAATCTGCTAGTGTTTTGGTTGTTTGTTGTTTGTTTGTTTTTATAGTGTTGTCAAATTAGCGCCGCGTGCGTGTCCATGGCCACACAGGTCTGCTGATGTCTGTCTTTGTTCCTCAGCGTGCCAGGCTCTGCCGGCCCATTTCCCGACCAGCACCCCACAAAATGAGATCAAGGTGTACATTGCTGATGACACCTCCGGGGAGGAGAACGCGTCCGGAACGTCGTGACGCGTACCTTCGTCAGACATGCGCAGTGCGTGCTGCTGTGCTTTGATCTGTCCGACAAGGTGGGGGACTTCCCTTTTTTTTTCTGCTTCTGATGCGATCTGTCTCTGTCCATCCATCCATTCATCTCTCCATCTATGCATTCATCCCTCTGTCTATCTGAGTATCTGTCTGAGTACCTATCTATCTACCTATCTGATCATGTATCGATCTATCGATCTATCTATCGATCGATCTATCTATATATGTATCTGTTTGTATGTCTTTATCTATCTATCTTTATCTGTATCTATCTGTCTAGCTATTTATCAATTTTTTTTTTATTCTCTCTCTCTTTGTGGGCTCCAACCAGAGCGCGTGCAATTCCCACAGTGATCACTTATTTTTGAATTTCTATTTCACCACTTTTTTTCTTCTCCCTCATCCTTTCCCTCTCCCCCCCCCCCCCCCCTTCCTCCTCCCTCTCTCTCCTCCTCTCCTTCCACCTCCTCTCTCTCTCCTCTCCCTCCCACCCCTCTCTCTCCTCCCCCTCCCTCCCCCCCTCCTCTCTCCTCATCTCCCTCTCCTCTCTCCCTCACTCTCTCTCTCTCTCCTCCCTCTCTCGCTCCAACTCCCTTCCCTCTCCCTCTCACTCCCCTCTCCCTCTCTCTCTCTCCCCCTCTCCCTTCCTCCCTCCTTTCCCCCTCTCTCTCCATCTTTGCTAGGGTGGTAATTTTTTTCTGATTCGTTTATTTGTTAATTTCCTCTCCCTCTCCAGTCCTCCGCCCCTCCCCTCCTCTCTCCTCTCCTCTCTCTCTCCCATTCCCCTCTCGATCACCTCTTCTCCTCTCATATTCCTCTTTTCACCTCTCCCCCACCTTCTCATTTCCCTCTCTCCACATCTGTCTGTCTCTCTCGCTTATTTTTTACCACCACTTTTCCTTATCTTACTCGAACTATCTATGTCTATCTATCTGTCTATTTATATCTACCTATATATCTGTCTGTCAGCTTGTCTATCTAAGTGCCCACCTCTCTCTCTCTCTCTCTCCTCTCTCTCCTCTCTCTCTCTCTCTCTCTCCTCTCTCCCAGTTCTCGCTCTCTCTAAGGCTAAAAGTTCAGTTTAATCCCTTACACGTTTCCAAATCTTCCCCTCCTTTTCTTTGAGCACGTAGAATCAAGTACACCCTATTGATTTGAAGGGCACTTAGATCAAGTACACCTATTTGATTTGAAGGGCATTTAGATCAGTACACCCTATTGATTTGAAGGGCACTTAGATCAAGTACACCCTATTGATTTTGAAGGGCACTTAGATCAAGTACACCTGTTGATTTGAAGGGCACGTAGATCACGTACACCTATTGATTTGAAGGCACTTAGATCAAGTACACCTGTTTGATTTGAAGGCACGTAGATCAAGTACACCTATTGATTTGAAGGGCACTTAGATCAAGTAACATCTGTTGATTTCATGGGGGCACTTTTATCAAGTACAACCTGTTGATTTGATGGGCCCTACTTACATCAATTACAACCTTTTGATTTTGATTGGCACGTTTAGATCAAGTACATCTGTTTATTTTGATGGGCTGATGCCGTGCGAAAACGAGACCTCCCATCAATCAAACAGCCCCCGATGTTCCATTTTGACCCGAAGGAGAGCTGAACAGTACTTTTTACCACCATATAATTATGTATCAAGACGCGTACCAATCGATTCGATCGATGGATAAACAGACAATTAGATAGACAAACATATCGTTAATAGACAGCATTGTTAATCAGATCGTGTATCTTATCATATATTATGTGCACATCAACAGGTTTTCATCAATCTAGTTTTTATGCATTTCATCTAGACCAGATACGGTAAGAGGCAGAGAGACAATCAGAGAGATACATCGATCAATGATTGGATATTACCTTGGTTATTCTTCCAGAACAGTTTCTAATTAACGTTTTCCTCGTATTTGGTAACCTCTCCCCCCTTCACTCTGGCGGCTGTTGTGGTCAGTTCTAGGGTTGCCATGGTGACTGGTCCATGGCCAGCGGCCAGCACCAACATCTTTCCAGGAAAAAAAAAAAAGAATGAAAGGGGAGGAAAAAGGAAGAAAAATGTGGGTTGTGATTAACGCGACTGACCTTGGACTGTGTTACTTTTTTCATCCCCGGTAAAACAAAGATTTGGACTTTTCACACACACACACACAGCACACACACCACACAGCACACACACACACACACACAACACGACACCACACACTGACCGTGACTGAATGAAACCACCAATTTAATTGTCCAGATTAACTCAAGGGTGTACTACCTAACCACACACCCACACCACACACACACAACACCCCACACACACCACACACGCACCACACACACACCCACACACACAACACACATTCAGAACGATTATAGAAAAGCAGATCTGCTTACCTTCTGATCTTCGCGTATGAGCCAAAGCGAAACGCCGACAGGGAGGTTTAAAAATAGTTTGAGAGTCCGGTATTTGTTCCTTTTTCATTCCCCCGGTAAACTTCTCTCGTGAAAACCAGGCAGTGAACAAGGACTTGCTTTGTGTTAAAGACCAAACTAGATGCCTGCATGTGCACGGGTAAGCAAACGTGAGGGGCAACGTTTGACGTCCGAGTAAGGTTGGGACTTAAAAATGTCATATTCACCTCACAGAAGTCGTTTCACTGAGGGTCAAGCATTACAAAAGACATGGAAAGAAGAAAAAACATTTAAGAGCAAATCAAAAACCGACTTTAGTTTTTTCCACGTTTCCCAAACCCCAAACATTGTGCCGCCGCGGGCCTCATGTTGTCTTGTAATCAGATTCTTTGTCCTGCATCGTTTTTAATCTGTTGTGAATTTTTTTCAGAGAACGCTCGATACCGTCGTACAGCACACACCACAAAATAAC
>JADBJO010002571.1:287500-290000 GCA_016801955.1 Conus betulinus | reverse complement strand
TATAGCTAATAATGGCATGTGTTGAAGCTATGGCTAATATCATCAAAGCTACGGCTAAAATATGAAAGCTAGATCAGTCGTGGCTCCTTTCGCAGACCACACATTTCTGCACCGACCGTCTGCAGTAGTACGTCTGCCCGTCCTTCATTTCTTCCTTAGTTTGCAGTTCACGGAAGGAAAGGCCTCTGCTTGTCGGCTTCTGCGTGCGACCATGAACGACACAGTAAAACGCCCCCCTCCCCACCACCCCCTTTCGTCCTATCTCCCCCTCCCCCTCCACAGGCATGTTAAAATTTAAGTACGAGCAGTTTTCGATTTTGTTGGTTAGAAAAAAGGTCTGTTTTGAGAACCAGAAGGAAACGCTTCCAACACTCGCCAACCCGCAGCTGTCTTGACCACATCAGGTGCGCTGTGGAACCTGCGTGTCCCTCTCGCTGCGGTTCCTGAAGTAGGAAATGATGACACACAAATCAATGCGTTTTCAATAAATAAGTTCTTCTACGGCTCACAAAACAAGAAGAAAAACTGAAGACTGTATCTCTGGTAGGCAGCATCTGTTCCGTTGATGAGACAGAAATGTGATGAGAGTTAATCTGCTCTTGGTGAAAGAAGGGGGGGGGGGGGGGGGAGATTACAAAGTTTAAGACCAGGTATAGCGATAGATGGGAAATATTTGGGGGGGAAAAAGTTTTCAGGTAAAAAAAATGTCAAAAAGGGCAAGCGAACTGGCCAATGCTTATGATGGTGAGGATTTGTATGGTTGTAAAGCTATTCCTGTGATGATTCATTTAATGAACGTTTGAATGGGCATTTTTGTAACATCTGTTTGCTTCGGATATTCGTAGCAGTCGTAGGGCAAGTGTCTAGACAATTGGATAGTCATGGCAGCAAGGACCATGGTAGACAAAGGTGGGGGGGGGTGGGGGGGTGGGGTGGGGGGGCGTTCTGATTAGGGGTTGGGGTGGACGAGACTTGGGGTGGAGAAAAATTGGCGAGTGGGTGATGGGATAGAGGGAGCAGGGGAGGAGGGTATGTTCTAATTTTGTCTCATGACTCTTGCCGAAAGGAAGTGTTGAATGTGATGAGATGTGCACTGAAAGCCTATTTGATAGCTCTGCTCTCTGTCTGTCTCTGTCTCTGTCTCCTCTCTCTCTCTCTCTCTCTCTTTCTCTCTGTCTCCTGTGTGTGTGTGTGTGTGTGTGTGTGTGTGTGTGTGTGTGTGTGTGTGTGTGTGTGCGCGCGCGCGCGCGCACATACATCCACATGCACTCCGCTCTTTGTGTTTTAATTGTGCTTAAATCCCTAAAAGAGGAGAGGAGAGAATTTTTTTTTACTCATCAGGTTGTGTGTGTGTGAAGGGGCGGAAGGGGTGTGTGTGTGTGTGTGTGGTGGGGGTGTGGGGTGTGTGTGTGTGTGTGTGTATGATGGGGGGGGGGGGGGGGGGGTGACGGGATAACACGAAAAGCAGCTCTTGCCGTTTCTACTTTCATTCAGTTTGTCCTCACCAGCTTCTCGTTCTCCCCACATTGCTTACCTCGTTGTTGTTATTGTTGTGTTGTTGTTGTTGTTGTTGTTGTTCCTCCTCTTCTTCTTCTTCCCCAAATCGCTTACCTCGTTGTTGCTGTTTTGTTGTTGTTGTGTTGTTGTTGTTGTTGTTGTTTTTCTTCTTCTTCTTCTTCTTTTCTCTTACTTTTCGTCGTCGTCTTCTTCGTTTTGTTGTTGTTGTTGTTGTGTTGTTGTTGTTCTTCTTCTTCTTCTTCTTCTTCTTTCTTCTTCTTCTTCTTCTTCTTCTTTCTTCTCTCTTCTCCCGTAACTCCGTGAAGGGTCATCAGGGCACCACAATGGAAACAGATTACCAGGTTCCTTCATTCCTGTTGCTGGTGTGCCAGGGATGTGGTCTCTGCAAAGTGTCTACCCTGGCCATTCTGCAGTGTTGTCAGTCCATCTTTTTCTTTTTTAATCTGTCTTCCTCTTCGTCTCCCTCCTCAACAGTTCTCTGGGGGACTGATTTAGCAAGGCCATTCTCTTCTTAATGATGTCAGTAGATCTTCATAATACACACTGAGATGCTAGCAGCTTGATGCTTCGACGCACCTGTTGATCGCTGATATGATCAGTATATCTTATGTATAGTGTCTTATGGTACCGTCTCATTTCCATGGCTTAGGTTCTTCTTTCCAGATCCGCTGTGTGGGCCCATCTCTCGCACGCATACATAAAGACGGAGTGTACCAGTGCACTCAGGTTCTTAACCTTTTGTCTCATAGAGATGTTATTGTCCACCTAAACAGGTTTTACTCTGGATAGTTCTGGTAGTATTAAATACGCTACCCATGAAAGGATGAAACAGCATCGCGTGAGGCTGAGGGATGCACACGGCAGTTGCTTGACGGTGGCGTGTGTTTCGTCGGTGGGCTGCGCAGTCATGAAACAAAGGGCTGGTAAACCCATGGGAACTCCCCCACGGAGGCTGTGTCGCGTTACATCCTGCGTTACATCA
>JADBJO010002571.1:275000-277500 GCA_016801955.1 Conus betulinus | reverse complement strand
CCAGACAGACGATAGTTTCTTCAGTGATATTCGTCTGCTGTCTTTTTTTTTTCTATGTTTTTTTTTTCTTCTTTCTGAGTGGGTTTCTCGTTTCTGTATTCGGATGGTCAGTGGTTATGGGGATGACCGGGTGCTGCGATAAGGTCACGACAATTTTAAATACCCCGATGAAGACTACTGAATGTTGAAATTCCACAGTTGTTTGTTTGCTGTTGTTTTTTATTTTTTTCCTCTCATTTTTTTTGGTTATGCTAGTATTTCGTGTAGATCTAGCCTGCTCATGGAACGTCACCAGCGACGCGTATTCAACAGAGGACTGTAAGTTTAAGTGTGTGTGTGTGTGTGTGTGTGTGTGTGTGTGTGTGTGTGTGTAATAATCTCTCTATCTCTCTCTCTCTCTCTCTTCTCTCTCTCTCTCTCTCTCTCTCTCTCTCTCTCTCTCTCTCTCTCTCTCCCCTTGTGCGCGCGCGCATACGTATCTTTCGTATGTGTTCACTGCACCCTCTGTGTGTGTGTGTGTGGTGGTGTGGGGGGGGGGGGGGGGGGGGGGGGGGGGTGTGTGTGTGTGTGCGCGCGCGCGCGTCTCTCTCTCTCTCTCTCTCTCTCTCTCTCTCTCTCTCTCTCTCTCCCCTCGCCCCCACAGCCTTTAGTTTCTATTATCCCCACACCTTCTTCTTCCTATGTTCTTGCCCCTGCCCAGCCCGTCCTGTGTTGCCCAGTTCGTGTCTAGTTAGCCGATCAATCAGGAGCGGACATGGCGACGTGACACAGGCTTAGCAACCATCTCCACACCCATCTCATATTCAGCAGCATCAACACTTTCTATGCCCCTTGGCTTTGCTGTTGTTTTTGTGGTCGGTCAGTCCGCTGGATAGTGTGTGTGCCTTCCTAGCAGTCTGCCTCTTTCTGTCGTTCGGTCGGTTGCCCCCCCCCCCCCCCCCCTCCCCCCCAATTCTTTCTCTTTCACATTGTCTGTCTATGTATGTTTCTCTGTGTCTGGGTATCTGTCTGAGTGTGTGTGTGTGTGTGTGTGTGTGGTGTGTGTGTGTGTGTGTGTGTGTGTGCGCGCGCGCGCGTGCGCGCGTGTGTATGTATGTGTATCTGTCCGTCTGTCTGTCTCTCTCTCCATGTCACTCTCTTTCTCTGTCTGCCAGTCTGTGTGTCTGTCAATCATACACACACACGCATGCACTGTCACACACACACACACACACACACCACACACACACACACACACACACACACACACACACACACACACACACACACACACACACACACACACACACACACACACACACCACACACAACACAAACACGCAGCACACACACACGAAACAACACAACACACACACACACACACACACACACACACACACACACACACACACACACACAAACACACACACACAGAGGCACGGGCGCTCTCAGACGCGCGCGCGCGCGCGCGTGTGTGTGTGTGTGTGTGTGTGTGGTGTGTGTGTGTGTGTGTCACATCGATCACGATTTTACAATCGTCAGACTTCTTTCTCTTCATCCCTCAAACCCTGCTGCTGTACACCACTCTACCTGACCACACACGGGCCCACACAGTCATACACACATCACGTAAATTTCGCTGATGCATAAAACAGTGGGTGGCGGTACAATGGTATCGATCGGGTAACAAGCAGAAAACCCTGAATCAACCTCTGTTTAGTTTGGAAAGTGGCCAGAAGTGCTCGTGTCTTTTTTTTTGCTGACTATGACTTTTAACATTTTGCTTCTTCCTCACCACGTCCTTGCCCTTCTCTCCCTCTCTGTCTTTCAATGTTCCCGTCTCTGTGTGTCGGTGAGTCTGCCTGTGTGCCTGTCTGTCTGTCTGTCTGTCTGTCTGTCTCTCTCTCTCTTTGTGTGTGTGTGTGTGTGTGTGTGTGTGTGTGTGTGTGTGTGTGTGCGCGCGCCCCGCGTGCGCGCGCGTGTGTGTGTATGTGTGTGCTTGTGTGTGTGTGTGTGTGTGTGTGTGTGTGTGTGTGTGCGCGCGTGCGCGCGCGCGCGTGCAAGCGCGCGCGCAATTGTTTGATTTTGTGTGTGTGTGTGTGTGTGTGTGTGTGTGTGTGTGTTGTGTGTAAATGTGCGTGCGTGCGTGTGTATGTTTGTAAGTGTGTGTGTATGAGAGAGAGAGAGAGAGAGAGAGAGAGAGAGAGAGTGTGTGTGTGTAATCATATGGCCCCTTCCACCCCTCCTGTCCCCCAGTCGTTGGCTTGGCTATCAACAACATGAAATCGATGCGTATATAAATAAATGCACATCCCTCTGTGTGTGTGTGTGTGTGTGTGTGTGTGTGTGTGTGTGTGTGTGTGTGATCATGATATGGCCCCTTCCACCCCTCCTGTCCCCCAGTCGTTGGCTTGGCTATCAACAACATGAAGTCGATGCGTATATAAATAAATGCACATCCCTCTTTGTGTGTGTGTGTGTGTGTGTGTGTGTGTGTGTGATAGAGAGAGAGAGAATATGT